>OX453279.1:1257500-1292500 GCA_949710005.1 Ricordea florida | reverse complement strand
GGTTTTGGCTTTTTTTGTGGTGATATTCAGGATTTGAGCTGAAGACAGGCGCAACAAGCTGGAATTTCAGTTGCGAGAGGGAGTGGGATTTTGTGTTGTTATAGGGTTGGGATGCGAGGTTGGTAAGGCAAACAGAGAGGAATACGAGATTTCAATTTCAATTTGATTTCATTCTAAGTTGACCAGCACAAAAAATGCAAGCTGGTGGAAATGAATCTTTTGTGCATATGGCTGTGTCAGGTTTCAAGTAATGAATAGCAATGGCTCTGTACCCTGTTAGGACTTGTCAAACGTTTCCATTATCGCTTAACCCACATTAGAATCAGATCGTATGAGGTCTATGAGTCCGATTGCAATAATTATTAATTTACAAATTACTAATTAATGCAAAACCATCTTTGAAAATAGGGTGAGATTGGGATTCCCAAGTTAATAATATACATGAAAAAATTACTCGATTCTGATTGGTTGAGAGCAGTGCACTTCAGATGTAACACCAGTGCAAAAAGTGTAACACCAGTGCAAATTACACATCGATATTCTGGATTATGATATTCTTTATTTTTAAACGAACCGCTTTGAGTTCGTAGCGTTATCAGCTGATCTTCATCAGCCAATCAGTATATAAAGTGTCAAATCCGCGTCAAATGCTCACTTCCTGTTCGCAATGAGATCTTCCGCACTTCCTCCAGGTGAATTTTTTCTTGTTTATATTATTAATAAGTAATCATTTAGTTTTTCTCGTTAAATTTGGAATTAATTTGCACTTGTGAGTTTTTAAAAAGCTGAAATTGCACTTACCGAAGTGTCTCGTGCAATTTCAGCTTTTTGAAAAACTCACTTGTGCAAATTAATTCCAAATTGAACTCGAAACCATATGATTACCATTACAAAAAATGCGGGATGGCAGGATTAACAGGCAAAAATGGACGGGAAAGCAGGATCTGAGAATCCTATTGACAGTGGTAACAGTCTGAAAACAGCATTTTTGATTAGTGCAATTGTAACACTGAATTTGGTTGGAGATTTAGGAAACCGCTATCTGCCAAATCTGAAATAAACTGTAGAATATTTTTGAGTGTTTTAATACCAAACAGAAGACTTGGTGTTTTTGACCAGTACTGTTCCCAAAAACTGCTGACCCCAATGCAATGGTCCTGGATACATTCCATGTCCACATTGGGTACTTTTGAAACAACATTTTAGTCATTATTCCTATTTCAAATAGTAACAAACTATATGAAAACATAGCATAGCGCTGTTTTACAGTGCACTGCCTAGCTGGGTACATTCTATTTCCTCCAGCTACTTTGTACAAAAATGAAAAATAAAAATGTTTACCTCTGTCCAATGCCCTTTGCTATAGACACGACTTCAGTCATATCACTGGATGATGCAATCATTCCCGCACTCTCCATGGTATGGGCAACCAGTTGTTCAGTGACAATATGACAGGACTATAAGAAAAAGAAAGAAAGAGATTCTGTAGCCACATGACTGATTTACTATGATGTGAACTCCAAAAGCATTCCTTGAGTTCCAAAAATTACTTTGATTTTTGTACCTTCAGCAGGCCAATGCAGTGTGAGATTAGGTTTCTGGAGAAAGGGCAAAAATGCAAAAATGACTTTGACATCAAACAGTAGTTGAATTAGAGTGAACGACTTAAGAATGATCACCTAAATGTAAAACGAATAGTGAATCACTTACTCTGCATCACCACTCCAATCTGGGTCAAGAAACATGTCAGGCTGAAATGAAATATTAAGTACACAAGTCAAACCACAATGAATTTACCTATTTATTTATTTTACTTAAAACTAGAACCGTGAAAATGTCTCATAAATTTTTTTGGTTTTTGAAAATGTTTAGAGTAACAAGATAACAATGATCTAACAAAAAGCTCATTTCTGTGAGATCATAGATGTTGAGGCCAAGAGCAAACCCAATTTTTATTTTACTTGAACATGATTTTCAATTAAACCTGACACATTTAAAGTAAGAATTTTTCAATATATAATGAACGCTTCATAAAAGAAACTGTAATTTGAAAGAACAACTACAGGTATTTCATTCAAAATTATCATTTTGATGATGATCTGGTAGCATAGCAACAATCTCATGTATTTACCCAAGTCAAGTTAACATGCAATTAAGAGCAAACAATAATTATGAAGGACAATAGGCAAGAAATAGATTATCATGTATTGGATTACCCTGGAGATTGTTCCCACTGGTACAAATTACACACTACTTATGCCATAGCTAAAATGATAAATTTTATTGCATGTTTATTGGTTATTCCGTTTTTTCTATTAAATAATAATACTCTTAGATAAATATGTTTTCCTAGATAAAAAAAAGGATGTTTACCAAATCATCACCAGGAGAAAACAATCCCATTGCTGTTTCCGTGCATAACTTTGCTCCTACCAGCTCAACATCTTGTTTCCTGTATAATTTATTTCAACTCATGAGGGTGGTGTGTAGTTTTCTGGCTAGAGTAAGTTCTTCAACAGTGCATTAATTGTTATGATGTAACTGCTTTTATATTGCATTGCTACAAGGGCTGGTTTGCAAAAGAATCTTGAGCTGCTTAATTTAATAGACCAATCAAAAGTAAAGCCTGCCAGCCTTATGGGGGGTTATCAGGTTCAAAATTCCGTTTTCCTGTTCTGTTGTGCTATTGTGCTATTTTGTTGATTTGTTATGCTGTTCTGTCATTCTGTTTTAACATTCTATCGATCTGTTATTGGGGCCTAATGTGCAGTTATGCGATGCTGTTGTGCTATTGTGCTATTTTGTTGTTTTGTTATGATGTTCTGTCGTTCTGTTTTAACATTCTATCGATCTGTTATTGGGGACTAATGTGCAGTTATGCGATGCTGTTATGCTATTGTGCTATTTTGTTGTTTTGTTACGATGTTCTGTCATTCTCTTCTACCATTCTATCATTCTGTTATGCTATTCTGTTTTGCTGTTTTACCATTCTGTTTCTCGCGACCCATCCTAAACGCGAGAAAACTGAGAACTAGTTACCAGTCTACGTTATGAATTTGAATTGACAGGTCGAGACAAAATGGCGGTCGTTGTGTTCTTGTTATCGACTGTATTCGCAACAATGACCATTGCAAACCGCACGGAGAGTGAGGTTAGTCAGTAAAATAAAATATACAAAATGTCTAATTTCTTTCATTTGATAATTATATATGCTATTTGTGCTGAAACGTTTATTTCTGTTTTTGTTTAGGTGTCTGCAGTGTCCGATTTAAGGGTCTTGCTGTCAAGCAAGAATGTGCTCAATCTTTTGGACAGAGATAGAGCGGGTTCAAATTCAGACTATATACTTTACAGGCTAGACTGTCTTGTTTACCATCTGAACCATTATTCCCCTGTGTTAGAGTTAGACGATACTGTCCTAGCTACTGTGCGGGAAGCGCAAGGACAACACTATTCTCATCGGAAGAACACTCTCTTTTTGCGTCGTGTAGATACTGAAGGAGTACTTTTAAGAGCCTTACAGCTGAACACAGTCAACAGAAGAGAGTACAGTGTCTACTCACCATTAGTATTGTGGCACATTGACACTAATCACAAGTTGATAAGGTAAAGAAAGTAAGAAAATATGTGTTACACCGAAGAAATAAGATATCAATCAGTTCTTTGTTTTATTTTTTAAAATTCCTCTCAAAACGAGAGATAATAATTACATGCAACAACAATTTTGTTTACAATATTGATCTACTGTTTTGCATTTCATCGCCCTCAAAGTTGGTGCACACTAGGGCAAAAGAAGACAGAACAAAAAAGTAAAAGAAACGACCTTGACGCCAGATCACGCCATTTTTAAAAACTGTCCAACAAGGGTTTTTCAGACAATTATTACGGGTATTTTTTTTACAATAACAGCATTGACTCTCGAATTCGCGTTTGTTGTATACGAAGTCCACTGACATGAGAGAATGAACCCTGTCATTCTTTTGTAACCGCAGTTCGGGAAATCAGTAAGAATCTCCGACACTATTTCATCCAACTCCTGATTTGTTTTGGTAGAGTAACTTGCAGAAACACACAATCCAAACAGGCGCAACCGTCTTTTCAGAGTGGATGGTGACACACCTAACAGACCCGCTATTTCGGGAATCCTTAAACGATGGTCAAGGAAAAAGAGTAAATGTTCCCTTGTAATTAAATAAGAAGGCCTTCCAGCAGCTCCAGAGAACGCGAGGTCAGCTTTGTAAGCGTAAGGGAAATCAAAAAGAGAGTGTTCTTCCGATGAGAATAGTGTTGTCCTTGCTTCCCGCACAGTAGCTAGGACAGTATCGTCTAACTCTAACAGATGGTAAACAAGACAGTCTAGCCTGTAAAGTATATAGTCTGAATTTGAACCCGCTCTATCTCTGTCCAAAAGATTGAGCACATTCTGGGTCTGTCTTGACAGCAAGACCCTTAAATCGGACACTGCAGACACCTAAACAAAAACAGAAATAAACGTTTCAGCACAAATAGCATATATAATTATCAAATGAAAGAAATTAGACATTTTGTATATTATATTTTACTGACTAACCTCACTCTCCGTGCGGTTTGCAATGGTCATTGTTGCGAATACAGTCGATAACTAGAACACAACGACCGCCATTTTGTCTCGACCTGTCAATTCAAATTCATAACGTAGACTGGTAACTAGTTCTCAGTTTTCTCGCGTTTAGGATGGGTCGCGAGAAACAGAATGGTAAAACAGCAAAACAGAATAGCATAACAGAATGATAGAATGGTAAAAGAGAATGACAGAACAGCATAACAAAACAACAAAATAGCACAACAGCATCGCATAACTGCACATTAGTCCCCAGTAACAGATCGATAGAATGTTAAAACAGAACGACAGAACATCATAACAAAACAACAAAATAGCACAACAGCATCGCATAACTGCACATTAGGCCCCAATAACAGATCGATAGAATGTTAAAACAGAATGACAGAACAGCATAACAAATCAACAAAATAGCACAATAGCACAACAGAACAGGAAAACGGAATTTTGACCCTGATAACCCCCCATACAACCTTTTCCCAAATTTGGTGCTGACAACATGTATTTGGTTTACGTTATGATTGATCCACTTGACTGTGTGCATTGTGATTAGTTAAATTCGACTTCCAAACAGTTCTAGTTTTTACAACACCTGCAAACGACCACTACCTTTAATACAGGCATTACAGACTAGGGTTCTCAGTGAGCAAAACAAAAAGTTTTTATACAAGAAATTGGGATACTCAAACAAGTTTATAGAGTAATTTGGGAATGATTTCCGCACAGGTCCCTACTTCATTATGCATGCATGCTGTAGCCATACTGTTTCATTCTACAATAACAAGAAATGTTTACATGTGCATTACCCTAAACAATTCATCTGCTGCATGCATAATGAAGTAGGGACCTGTGCGGAAATCTTGTTGTAATTTGTAACAACGTGAGGTAAAAGAGGGAGGCGCTGACGTTTCCAGCGCTAGCCCTTCGCCAGAAAAAAAGTTTTTATAGTCGAGAAATTATACGCAAAAACAAAGAAAATGTAGTTTCTCATAGTTGATTATCAGTTTAAGGACGTTTTCCTCTGCATTTGACATGCAATAAGTAGAAATTCAACAAGAAGCAAATCAACTTTCATTAGTGCAACCTTGTACGCTCTCCAAAACTTCAACACCTAGGCAAGTGATTTCAATTCCCTTAGAGCATCATCTTATATGAATTGAAATAAATTTTGTACCTAAATTGACCGGGAAGTGGTACTTTCATTGTGAATATAAAAGCTGCGGGTTAAAAATGACAAAATCCTGCACTGAAAGAAAAATTCAATAAAGAAATAATCCACCCAAGGGAGCGAGCTTACTTGTATCCTGTTGGGTCCCGCTGGGCTGTCAAATCGACTGTTCCGCATTTGTGCTTTGTGCAAATGAGCAACAAAGCGATGAATGAAGCAGTAAGTATTGTCCCCAACAAAGTTATGGCAATTATAATAACTGGAGTCATTAGCGCCGGAAGGAATGCTCTTCTTTTCCGAAGTTAAAATGCTCCCAATTATCGCATTGTATGGTTCTTCTTCGATTCACCCGAGTGACGGATATTCGTTGGACGTCATTCACAGCTATTGGACTAAGTGGGGAGGGGAGAAAAGATTTCTTCCATGTCTATAAACACTGTTTTAGACGTGATAAAACATTGTTTGCTCAGTACCTTCCATTGGCTGTTCTTGTAGGAATTCAGTATTCGTACGATTAAAAGAAAGTAAATTATTCAGAAGTAAGTGACACTGAGAACAAAAGTCCTTGTTACTTCTCCCCACCTCCGCTGGGTATTTATTGACAGCACCCTCGCATAATAAGTGGGAGAGTGAACTGCCGCTCAGTGGCGACTAAGATCTGGGTTATTCGCGTTTGCCGATTGTGCGAGTGAAAAATAACCGTAGCTAGCTAAGCCGAAGCCACTGAAAATGGCACCCAGCGAGAGAGAACCAACTGGTTCTCCGTTCGTTTTTATTGTCAGCGTGGCCGCCATTCAATTTCTCGGTATTCTGGCGATGATTTTGACTGGTGTTTGGATGGGGAAATATCTTGGTGGTTTCGCCTGGGATGGTACGGGTTTGGAGTTCAATTATCATCCACTGTGTATGGTTATCAGTATGGTGTTTCTTTACAGTGAAGGTGAGAAAGTTTTCCTGTAACTCAGAACCGCTATTTAGAGATTCTGATTCAAACCACACCTCAAATCAAGTTGAAAGTTTCAATCAGCTGTTTTGTAACTTGAAGGACGAAAAGACTGAATAAAAATTCGGTCATTTACCCCAAAAAGTTCCGATTTTTTCACTTTCTTAGAAGACTCTCTTACGCGTCTGAGCTTTTATATACTGACGTTTTTCTGAAAAGTGAAGTCATTTTTTATGGATGAAGGACTGAAATTAATTCAGTTCGAAGCGTTTAGGCTGAGAGCGGCGGCTGATCACGATTGAGGATATCCTCAGAAACCTGCCATTTTATATAGTTATGTTGCCAGCTACGTCGTCAGTTGGTATACAACCTTGGCATACAAACTGCAGCGAAAATAGGATCCACGTAAACACATTGATGCCGGGCTTAAAGTTGCCTGATCCTTTAAGGTTATAACCAAATATATAATGTTGTACTGTATACGTACATATACTTGTATCTGTCCAGTTATTCTTCTGCAAAGTTACGCGTCAAGAATTGACATAATTTTACATAACAATAAAAATGACCAAACAATTTAATTTAATTGCTCAAGTTACGCGGCAAGAATTGACATAATTTTACATGATAACAATAAAATAGACCAAACAATTTAATTTAATTGCTCTAGTTTTTCAATCCAGGTAATTTGATGTGATTAAAAAAATTCTCAGACATAGTGTTTTATGCCTAGTTTGGTTTTCTTGTAGAGGTTATCTGTATTCAGTTTCGTATAATTATAAGTTTGTCTCTATAAATTATAGTTTTGCAGTTATAACGTGTTTGGTTATATTTCATATATTTGTTCGTCATTATATGGCTGGTTCTGCATGGGGCAAGATGAGGTGAATCTAGAATTCTGCTTGGCCATCCAAGCAGGCGAGATATGACCATCTTGCCCTTCCTTGTCCCACAAAACAAAAGAAATGATAAATACCGGTGACTAAAAAAACAAACAATTATAAATAACTAAATAAACAAAAAAATCCTTTATTGACCAAGCTTGTTTGGTCAAGATGGCTGGATATTGGCCACAATTTTTTTTTTGCATTTTAATTGACCTCGACTATGCCTTGGTCAATAAATAATAATAATAATAATAATAATAATAATAATAATAATAATAATAATAATAATAATAATAATGATGTTTTATTTAGCTCATATAAATGTACTGACACTGGATTTTTTACACTCTTGTTAAGGCAGTCAATGATATTACATATGCGGTTTAGAATGAATGCGAGCTGGGGAG
This sequence comes from Ricordea florida, assembly GCA_949710005.1. Lineage (NCBI taxonomy): Eukaryota > Metazoa > Cnidaria > Anthozoa > Corallimorpharia > Ricordeidae > Ricordea > Ricordea florida. The sequence continues at coordinate 1,284,495 of OX453279.1, read as the reverse complement.
CTAAATGAACCGTTAGGTTTTCTAGTTAGCTCCCAGTACGATTTAAGTTATGAATTAGAAGCAGGTAATTAATAACAAACAATAGAAAGCACAACAATGAATAAAATGGATAAAAAAATGGATAAAGGACTCACGACTTTACAAACTCAGCTTAGTGGAAAATTAGTTCAGTTTTTGTTCTGACAGGAGGTAACATTTTATTTGCTTCGGAAATGCGAACACACTTAAATCTTTTAAAGAAGATGGAATGTCTTTCCAAATATCAATTGCCATGAAAGAAATTGATTGTTTTCCTGTATTAGTTCTAACTTTATACTTATAAAAATTCTGTTTGGCTGTATATCTTGTGTTGTATCTATGCATATTTCTAGCATATTGAAATATATCATGAAATATTTCAGGGAGAAGGCCATTATGCCACAGATGTGAGAATTTCAAAACTTCAAGACGATAGATGTTATCTACTGTCAGAATATCTAGTAAATTTAGCAGAGGTTTGGCACTTTCCGTTTCTCTACCAAACGTTTTAATAGCATAAAATATTAATCTTACTATATGGTTTTGTTTTACTTGGATTTTCTTTATATGTGTCTTGTGTACACTACCCCATGCTAAAATACTATAGGAAATGTAAGGGTAAATTAAATTATAGTAAATTTGTTTTAATTGTTGTATAGATAGATAACGCCGTAATTTGGATATAATTCCAATATTACAAAATAAACGAGAACAAACAAATATGATGTGATGTTTCCAAGTTAAAGATTCGTCAATCATGACTCCGAGATATTTTATACATTGTTTTCGTTCCAATGAATGGAAGGAGCCATCACTGTTACTTATGTTAAGACTAATTTCCATATCATAAAAAGACAGAGAAAGAACTTGGTCAATATGCAGCCATCTTAACCAAATAAGCTTGGTCAGTAACACATAGGTATTGGGGTCCATTCTTTTCCAGCTTTGATTGTCTACAGAGTTTTCCGTCATGAAAACAAGTTCTTTGTCAAGTTGGTTCACTTTGGACTTCAATTGGTGGCATTCTGCATTGCAGTGTGGGGGCTGGTAGCTGTGTTTGATTTCCACAATGCTAACAAAATTCCCAATCTGTACTCCATACACAGTTGGTGTGGGCTGACTGCAGTGGTTCTTTTTTCATGCCAAGTAAGTAATCAAGTAACTTTAGTATAAATACTCAAGTGATTATACAAAATCGCGTGCTCTGATTGGTTCGCTATCTTGGATTATCAGCAGATAATCACCTTGACGAACAAAATGGCTGCCAGTCGTTCATGTGCTTTTGATAAAATAATTTTTTTCATGTTCTACAATGCTTTTTCTTTTCTTTTTTTGGAAATAATCACCTGTGTATTTATAATAAAACAATTATTTGCCTCAGGCACAGTGAATATTCACCGATAATCACTTCGCCTTTTGCGAATAATTGTTAATTATTTAACCAGGGTAGCCCATTCAGCAATAAGGCTGGTATCCATTGGTGCCCTGGGAAGACATAGCAATTTTAAAATTTTAAAGAAAAATGTTTAAGGTATGTACATGTTAAAGTCAACAATTATACAATAATAGAAGTCTTGCTGAGTCAATATATAAAGTGTGTGCTAGATGATAAGAAATGAAAGTTACTGGTATAAAGCAAAATAATAAATTATTATATTTTTGAAACCATTTGTTAAGGACATGGCACAAGTTCAATTGGGTAGAAAATTGAAATAAATAGTCCCTGGGCATTTAAAAGTTCTTTTGCCCATATTACATTTAGGCTTAATGGTGTGTGAAGGTCATTTCTCCTCCTAGTTCCAAGGTTGTGCAAATGCCCATTCATTATAAAAGATTGAGTTATTAAGCAAGCTGGTCTCCATTGGAAATTTCTAAATTCTTCTAGTCCAGCTAATACAAAGGAGAAATACAACTGTGGTTGTGGGCTGTATTTCAGTCTAATATTTGAATTATTGTTAAGTTGGAAGTGCGATGTTGTCAGATTCTTTATTTGCCAGTTTTAAGCCCAGGTGGAAAAGGATGGCCCATAAATCAAACTTAGGACTTAAAGAGCAGATTGACCATTGCTGTGACACCAAATTCTCTAAATGTGGCATGTAAGAAAGGAAATGTATGGCACTTGCTACTATGGAGACTGGCCAGGGTGCTTAAATGTTGGCGGTGAAAGCTTTTTAAAAATGACTTCATGTGACATGCAGCACTATATAAAGTGAATCGTGATAGTAAAACCATTCACTTTTGCGCCATGCAGCACACATTTCTGGCCTCCTTTCATTACGGCTAAAACATTTATAATATGTTTTCTTTTTTCCAGCTTTTATTTGGCTTCTTGAGTTTCGTATTTCCTAAATTTCCTGATGGCATTCGAGCTATGTACCTGAAGGTGCATGTTTTCTTTGGTGTCTTTATTTACGTGCTGGCAATTGGCACATGCCTGATGGGAATCACAGAGAAGCTGTTTTTCTCTCTTACTGGATCAGAGTAAGTAACCTTAACTGATGAAGAAGTTAGAAGACTGTAGAATAGAAGCTCATCTCCCAAGCATTATCTAGTACACACACTCATGCCGTACTCAAAGAGTACTGGTATGATTACTGTTAATCGCCAAAACCTTCAGCATTCCATAGTTAACGTCTTCTAAACTGTACCCTTCACAATTGCACATGAAACTATAATAACTAGCAGTATAAATCGCAGATTAAAGTGTGTTGCCTCAGGGCCCTAGGGAGCTGTATTGGTTTCCATAAAGCATCTTGATCTTGGCATGCTCGGCATGCTGGATGGATGCTATTATGATGTTTAATTAAGATGGCGCAGATTTGGAACCGACAAACCGACAACTTTTCTTGATTTCTCGCACTTGGTACATGCACAGGATACCCGCGAACACAGAGAACAGCCCACGACTCAATTAGGAAGCGTCTCCATCAAATTAATAATAATAATAATAATAATAATAATAAACTTTACTTTAGAGTCAACTGTATCTAGCACTGACGTACTAATTGGAGACACTGCAAATCACAAATGAAATCAAATCAAATCATATTAAATCAAATCAAACGGGGAAACCAAAGTATGTGGAGAAAAAAACTGTCCGAGCAGTGTAGAGAACCAACAAACTCAGCCCACATATGATGCCAGGGCTGGGAATCGAACCCTGGCCACATTGGTGAAAGGCGAGCGCTCTCACCACGGCGACAGCCCTGCTCCCCTAGTCCAGAACCCATCAACAATTTGAAGTAGAAATTCAAATGGAAAATGTAACATTCAGACTTCTAACACTAACGAAGTTGGACAGTGGCCACTGGAAATTCCATTCAGAAAAAGATCAAATTAACCTGAAAAGAAGCTAACAAATATGTCCACAACTGGTTGCTGAAGAGTGTGTGATTTGAAGTAGAGTAAAAGTATTGAGAACTTTGTCTTCTGTCAAAATGAAAGACACTGTCTTGCTTCCAACTTCACAGATCTATACTAGTGAGAACACTCTTAGGTATGAAAGGTTGAATCAGTTAAAGGCATACATGTGCTTCCCTCTGTTTCTTTGCAGGCCTTATAGTGCTCTGCCTCCAGCAGCCATATTGGCCAACATTTTGGGTGTGGTGCTTGTTGTCCTTGCTGGAGTTGTTCTATTTGTGGTAACTAACTCGGCATACAAGAGAGTCAGCACAGAAGAGGAAAGAATTTCCTTGATGAACAAGGACTAATAAATTATTTTGTTCAATATATAGGATACTACATAGCTGCAGGGAGATACAACATTTTTTCTCAGTGTTGAAAAATATTTCATGGGTGAGGGCAGGGAACAAGTGAAATATTTTTCAACTGGTGAAGTTTATTAACTCCAAGTGGCCATGTAAATTTATGTATATTATAGCACCAATGAAATAGTAAAACTTCACTTTGACATTTGAAAAGGTTTGATTTGTTATCATAGCAATGTGATATTTTCATGTTTAAAACAAAACATGTTATTTTCATGTATAGTTCTGCAGAATTATATTTTCTGCCAACCAAAAATTAATATTTCAAATTCTTAGATTCTTATTGAAGCTGTGCAAAGTAAAAGGTACCCACAGTCTTGTAACATTTCTGTATAGTACGTGTTCATGTAGCATTTGGTCTGTGGAGAAGAAGGCTGCTAAATGTATAGTGTATGATTACCCATAAATTAAAATACATGTACCAAACTTGACTGTATTAAGAAAAGTATGAAAAAGGATTCTTGTCCTTGTAGCATATTGTCACTTGACCCATTCTGGATTCCAGCAGAAATGGACATTTGAGTGCATTTTATCCAAGGATCGCATATCATCTTCTGATAACTCAAAATCAAAGAGGCAGATGTTGTCTTGAATGTGCTCTGTTTTAACAGACTTGGGAATTACACCTAGAAATAAAAACATGGCTTTGTTGATTAATGCAGATTTACATAAATCACATGTTAAAGACAAAATATGGAAAAATGTTAACAAGTATTCCCAAAGAAATTTGTTTTTGGTTTGACTCCACTGGAAGATGAAAGAAATGTTAGCAGTGTTAAGCTCTCACATGTTTCACTTGCAATATTATTTATTTGTATATATCAACTTGGTAAACATGGCATTTTGAACAATCTGATTTGCTTAACAGCATTCCGCTGTAGGAGGTGAATATTACCAGGGCTTCTGGGAAATCCTTGTGTAAGTGAGTTTTAATGGACTCGAGAAGACAAAAAATGGTGGGGCGGCATCAATTCTCCATTTACAGCTGTTTCTGAGAGATGTGACTAAGATTGCATCATTGGTATATCACTAAAACAATAATTACTTGCATTAATTATTATTCTCTTCAACCTTGGTGAATAGTGGCAGAACCTTGATTTCAGAGTCACAATAATTGTTAATTGTATACAGTATGCCCACAAGATACCATCCTTTTAGAATCTTTTAAAACCAATCTTTTACAAGGAAGGCATGTTCTTATAATTTTCCTTTTAAGGGACTAATGACCTCAATCACTGAATAATAGAAATAATCAATGAACTATTGAAGTCATCTAGGTTTAAACTGTCAAAACAGTCCATGATTATGGCAAAATCCCAACCAAAAGAGAACAAATCGGATAGCTCTGATTTTCCTCAAGACTACCTTGCCTTACACTTACACTTACACAGCAACTGAGCATACCATACTTACCTATGCCATGCTGAAGGGCCCACCTCAGGAGGACTTGGGCTGCAGACTTGTCATGTGATGTGGCCACCTGTCTAACTTCAGGCTCCTGAAGGAGCTGGTGACAAGAAACATACAGTTACATTTCCGGTCTCTCATGAAAGTGAAAAAATTAATAAGCTTACCACAAAGCAAATCAGATTGAGCTTGAGTTAATATGGAAATAGTATTCTAAAAGATCTGAAAAAACTTTCCAAACAAGTTTTTAGGAAAAAGATCCATAACATTTTCTTTCAAACTCTCCAAAAACTTGACAACTATCATGTTATTATCCATACAATAATAACTGAAATGAGAAGAGTCCTTACCACCTTACATTTACAACTTGATTTTCAAATTGCATAATGGTTTGTAAATTGTTTTCTTTTTCGTGTTTCTAGACCATCATTTGTTATTTGTATTTTCACTATCTAAATTGTCATTTGTTTGTAAAAGGGAGATAAATATTGAACTATTTAGGTAATTTTTGTAACTTATACTAGTAACTTGTCCTTTCTACCTGCCTGGAATAGTCGTTCTGCCATGTGCAGGTGGTTAAATAAAGAACTTGTTACTTAAGCATTAAAGAGAATAGAATAGAGTTATGAAATGCAAAAAAAAAAAAAATTCAATCAGCCTGTATTAAATTTAGTGTAAGCGAGATCACCACATGCCATAAGGGCCTCCATGGCTCTAACTTACTGTGTAATAGCTGTCTACAAATTTACTTGGACTAATAAAAATATTAATTTTTCTTGTTACTCTTACTATCTGTTTACAAAATATGTTTATGTTGGAACACACCTTTCCTTGGCCTAATGAGGTATAGGCTTGTAGCCAGATTCCTTTGTTTTTGCAATAGTTTAATAAATCTTCCTGGAAAAGTCTAGGATGAAACTCTACCTGGAGAAAGGATCAAATAGTTAGGATGGTACAGCTAGCACTTTAAGATATTCACCTTGTAATAATAAATACCTCTTACTAACCAAGTACGAGGTCTATACTGTAATACCAAGTTTTTTCTGTTCAGATTTATGGCCCAAGCACCAAGCGAGAGGGCCATAAATCTGGAAAGAAAAAATGAGGATCCGTAACTTACAGTATGTACCAAGAAAACGAAGTTTGTAAGATATTTTTTATATCTCTTTGGTGACCAAAAGAAACTTTTGAATTTACCGGGCTGTACAGTGAAGTCATACAGCCCGCTAAATTGACCAATGACATGGCGCATACTAACTGAGAGATATAATAAGATTGTTTCTTTTATGACGAATGGATTTAACTCACCTGTAAGACAGCTGGAATGACAGAAGCATACTGTAATAGTTCTTCAAGATGTTGAATAGTATAATTAGAAATTCCTATACTTTTCACTAGACCTATAAATGAATCCAAGCAAATTCAAATGCAGTACCTGCATTGCCTTGCATTTACAACACTTACTGGTAGCTATGAAGAGCATTCTCTACATATGAACTAAAATAATTCAAAACAAAAAAATGAGGTTAACATGGATAAATTACTATTAATCCTTTCACTTCCAAGGGTGATCAATCTGTACTTTTTCAATATGTTGTCACAGTACTGGTAATAACAAGAACTGAGCCAATTATCAACCTATCCTTACAGGAAAATGTGTAACTTTTGCTAAGAAGAATCATTGCTACAAGTAATCAGACTTTGGGAGTGAAAGAGGCAAGTAACTTTGTAGCAACGCTCACCAGCTTTATAAAGTTTCTCTAAGGCCCTCCAGCTTTCCTTCCTAAGAAGTGCATTTTTTGGGTCTTCACTCTTCAATTTCTGAACACCAGGCCAATGGATAAGATATAGATCAAGGTATTCACAGTCAAGGGCTTCAATGGATGCCATACAGGCTATCTCTGCATTCTCAAAACCATGATCTCTGGGCGCTAAATAAATATTGCATTACTGGTAAAATTTTGTGTCCTACCACCTAGAGACAGCATCGCTGACAGGCAACTGCACTCATACCCAATACAATTAAACTAGCTCATATGTCTTTTTTTGACTTCGTTGAAATTGGACCGCAAGTTCATTTTTCAACTTCACCCTTCTGGAGAATTTAAAGGGAACAAGGAGAGAAAATGAAAGTAGACAGCACTGGGTTAACTCAAAAAGCATGGAGCACCTTTCACACTGTGCAGGTATGAGAGGGGGGGCTGCCTGCCACCCATTATGGGGGGGGGGGTTCACTCAGCCTCACAGAGGAGTGTTTGGAGAGGTTTGGGGGGAGTGCTCAATAAACATACCACTAGTTAAGTTATTAAGTGAATCTCATGGCCTAAAGATATTAGTATGTTATTTTTCATTTCATTTGATTTTTATCTTGCCTCTGTCAAGGATTTGTTTTCATCAAACAAACTACAGCAAATTTATTTTTAATATCCCTGTTAAGAACTCATTTCCTTGAGTAGCCATCTGTTCGTGACGACTTAAGTCAGCGCTTTTTGCCAGTCGCCAGAGCTTCTGCAGAACCCTGTAAGAGCACTCAACTCAACTATGGACATCATAATATTATATTTACCCATAAGGCATTTGGTAAGGAAACTTAAGGTAACTACTACTACACTATGATGTTAAATTCCATTGTTATTAATATTATTATCATTATTAAATAATTACATTGGAAAAGACACAGTTAAATTAAGCACTTATAACTTTTTTGTTAGATCCTAGCCAAATTTAACGATCAGCAAACTAGAACAATATTACCCAAGTATTTATTGTATAAAGAAAGAAATGTAGGATTAACTTACAAAGTTTACTAGTGATAAAGACATCTTGTCTTTTGAGATTATATTTTGGCAGAAATTCCTTCAGGGATCTACCAATGTCAGCTTCATTTCTGTAAACTGCAGCTGTATCTGAAAGGTACAAAATTCAAGTTGGAAAATGAATAACCTTTTCAATGACTGACTAACTAAATAATTGAAAATTATCTACTATCAAATACCTATCAGTCGGTAACCATTCCGAAGAGCAATGGCAATGGTCCTGTAAATTACATCATCTTCTGGAGATGATCTGATCTGAAATGTTCCAACTAGGAAATAGAATTTAGAACACTAGTCAATGATGCTACCAAAAGAAAAAAAAATACCAGATTCCCATTATGGGATTTTTTAGGGTATTTATCAAACAGGCACAAAATTCCCAAAATTGACAAAGCGAGACAAGTCACACAGGAAATTCCCAAATTCAGGATTTTTGTGGGTATTTTAAATACCCTGAAAAATCACATAATGGGAATCTGGTATTTTTTCCCGTGATATATATTACAACAGTACTAGATTTCTGTACCACCACATAGTTTATTTTACTATGCTTGCTATTTATTGTTGTACAGTTTGGGTTTACCTCGATGTAAAAACCTGTGAAGTTTTCCTTGGTTTTTTTTTTTTTTTTTTTTCTACCAGTTTCGATTGTTTTGTCTCCATTATTTTCTTTGTTCTACGTCACTCGTGAACGTAGCAGGTTTTTCACCGAGGATGAGCCTACGGTTTCTTCTCCAAAACCAAAAAGGTGTTTCCAGAATTATCCTAAAAGATTAAGTTACAACTGCATAATGAATAATGGGGTGTTACGGAAATTTAGCTGCCTCCCGGCTATAGAGTGGACCAAAAAATAGTTTGATTTATTTTAAACTTACGACCAACTTCCGGTATCTTCACCCCATTATTCAACGTATGGAAACGAAACATATCCACCATTTGGTGTTTGCACTGACTAGTTGTTCGCAAAAAAACATTTACTGGGCAGTAAAACAACAGAAAAATCAGAGAAAGAAAATAAAACGCAAAAAGTTTCTCCAAAAATTTGAAACTTCAGTTATACATGTTAGCGTTCTTCTTTTCAAAAGCATGCGTGTAAGCTGAGCCCGTCATTATTGCCAGCGGTATTCACTAAGCGGGAAAATTAAGAGGAAAAATTCGTGAGTTCCTCTTTGTATTAAATGAATGCAAATACCTCAGTCTTTTCGCACCTTTTAACGTTATAATCTGCCCGAAGAGTCAGGAACTATGTGAGGTAAGCTTGTAGTGTGATTAATCCCCAAGGTGGTCTAACGCGGCGGATAGCAAAGCCGCAATTCGATTTTGTAGTTCCTGTCGGTTTGAACAACAGACCGCGTGCGTAGAAAGGAAGTCGATGAGACAGGCTGTTTTTATGTGTAAACTGTGGCTTCTGCGAGTTGAAATTCTAGTTATTGTTTTCCTTTAGTTTACTTGATTTCCTTTGGGTTTGAAGATAGCTATATTTGGGAGTTTTTTCCGAAGGACTCTTAGTTTCCTTTCTCAAAGCGAAAAATGCTAAGATCATTTCCGGTGGAGGAAACAAAACCAGTTAGAAAATTGAAAATTCTCAATTCATCGCTTTTTGGGTGTGAAGTTTATATTATGAGATGTTTGAAAGCAGTGTTTAAGTTAAAACGAAGAAGACTTTGCACAAATACAACTTCCTCTCTTTTTTGTACAAGTCGTGTGAGACCAGTATGGCGACTATCTGCCACCGTGAAATTAAGTCATTCTTATTTAAAGAGGAGTTTTTTCTTCGTGGCTAAATTATTCATTTTGTTGATTTTCCGTGTTTTTAAATGTTATGTCAGCATTAAATTCCTTTCTTTATTTCCGTAGTCTTGTTCAGGATTCTTTCTTTTTCTTTGTTTATCAAATTGCAATTGACGAATTCATTCAACTTTCACGGTCAGTCACTGTACATCGAGTTGTACAGTGCTGTACATTGAACAGGCAGATCAAACAGCCTCTTGAAATCAAGGTTTAGGGTCATGACTCAGATGTAATTTGATATTTCTTTTATTTCTTCTATCTCTGCCTTTTTTAGAACCACTTTATGTCGTTTAAACAGTGCCACAATACAGTACTGTTCAGTAGCTTTCCAAACGGAATGGTCACACTGCATGGTTTGATCCACAGATGAAAAAGTTAGAACAACACTGTCTAGTAAACAAACAGTACCACAGTACATTACTGTTCAGTACCTTTCCAAAGAATGGTCACTCTGCATTGTTTGATCGACACTGAGATGAAAGGGTTAAAACCACACTGTATAATAAAACAAAGAACACCACAGTGCAGTACTGTTCAGTAGGTTTACAAAGAATGGTCACACTGCATGGTTTGATCGAAAGATGAAAAGGTTAGAACCACAAAGTTTAGTAAAACAAACAGTACCCCAGTACAGTGTTCAGCAGCTCAGGAAAGAATGAATGAAAGTTTATTCTCTAAAGGGATCTCTCCTAACTCCTGCCTTCTCGGATTGACATCTTAGCGCCATGCCGAAGCGAAAGCGTGGTTTTACAGCTTCATCTTCGAACATAAAGAACGCGCCACGTTCACGAGATCGCGGTAGCGGCGAAGATGGGGACGATTTAATTTCAGTCTGGGTTCAGTGCGAGAATGACAGGTGTCAAAAATGGCGACGGATTTCAGCTGAAGACGCCAAGGATTTGAATGAAAGTCCGTGGTATTGCTGGCTGAACCGTGATGTACGCTTCAACAGCTGCTCTGCGTCTGAGGAGAAGGCAAAGAAACCAAAACACATGAAGTTTATATACAGTCTTCTTCCACTAGGGGAGGTGGTCACAGCAAAAATGCCAGGATATCCAGCGTGAGTATATTTGTGGTTCTTTTAATTTTCATTTTCGGATATTGCATTTCTTGCGTTCTGAGCGGCTCATTGAGGTTTTTGTCAGCTCATATACCGTAGTTTGACCTTGTATGGAAATTCAGTTGATTTCGCCAAGTTTTTTTTACTGATAAATTTGAGCCGTGAGGAAAATTTCCCTGGCAGACAGTGGTCGAAAAAGTAGGTTTTGTTAGCTTTACATGAAAAACATACAACTTATTGAAAATGCTATACCTTGCAACGGCGAAAATAGCTTAGCTTTGGTGTGAGGTTACCTCAAATCCCGAGATTTCATCAATGAAGAGAGTTTAACAACCGGTCAACAGCGCCTCAAAAACTAGCCAGCTTGGCCAATGTTGGGTGGGGGGAAGGTAGCCTGCGTGGCTAATGTTGGGGGAAGGGGAGGGTGAAGAGTAGCTCCGATGCGAGGAGTTCAAGCGTGTGAAGCACTCGCGCTTCTCCCTTGAACTCCTCGCGTCTTTGAACGCGTGTCACCCAAGCTTCATGTCAAGACCAGTTGACATGAAGAGAACGTGGCACGAGTGATATATCTTTTGAGTTTTGACGTCCTTTTCCAACGGTCATTCACTCAGCTGGCCTGGTCTGCTGACCTATGATCCCACGTGTGGCGAGTATTATGATGCGCCATTGGACAAAGAAAACGAGATCACGCACTATCACGTGGAGTTTTTCGGCCAGCCTCGTTCTCGTGCATGGCTAGTGCCTGGTCTCGTGCATCCATTGCGCGCCATGAATGAGACAGACGAAGCTCCTCAGTTCCGAAAAATCCAGGGCCGACAACTTGCCGAACTGAAACGATCTTACGAAGTGGCTCTGAAGGAAGCTCGTCGCTCCCTCGACATGACTGTTAGCGAGAGATTGGAAAGTTGCCATTTCAAGTACTGTGAAGGTGAGAGGTAACATAACAAGAAAGCATCCAATTTCACACATTGGAAAATATAATTTTATTTACAATACGTGATAACAAAGAGAGAAAGTTCAGAAAAACAGAAGCCCTAAAAGTACGCTTTATTTAACAGAGGAAGACAAATCTGTGATTTCAGCAAACCCAGAGGTTGAACCTAGATCTTCATATGGTACTGACAGCGAAGTCACGTCAAGTTCACCTACCATTCCTGTAATAACCAATAAACCTGCTGATGTCAGCAATAGGGACATTGAGTGTAACAGGGTATGTTCTGCTGTGTTATTAACGAAGTGTAAAAGGGTTTCTGCTTGTCTCCGTCGGGAGAACGTGGACTGGGTTGTCAGAAAGCCGAGTAACGCAATTCCAGGTCTGAACAGTAACTAGTCGTTAACGTATAAACCCGGATTGTCCAGTGAAAAACCTTAACTGACCTGTAGCGCTCTATGATGGTAATGTGATTGAGTGTAGTTCAATTTGCACAGTTGATCAAATGGTTTCGTATGCGATTTGGAATAAATGAGAACGCATAATTTTTTTAAAGTCTGAAAAAATTGCAGGAGCCTGTAAGGCGAGTGCAATTTGTTGTCTTTGAAAACTTTAGGGACCGTTCATTTTTCATGAGGGAGGGGGGGGGGAGCTGGTGTGATTCGGGAAGCACCATTTAAAATTGCTTGACCCTTCCCCCCCCCCCCCCTCAGCTTGCCAATTTCTCACATGACCCCCTCCCCCAATCAAATGAAAGAAAAAACATTATCACATAAAAGTTATTGCTAAAATTGTTTGGCAAGACCCCCCTAAACCCCACCAGTCCCCCCCCCTCCCTCGTAACAAATGAACGGTCCCTTACCTGTGCTTGACTCAAAATCATTTTATTACTTGTTAATAATACGCATGCAAAAATTTAGTTTCAAATTTCTGCACTCGTTTTCAACTTTCTGCACTGTTCAGGACTAATTGACGTGTTCTCAGCCAATCGGCGCGTTGAATTTTTTGCATTTATATTATTAGGTTTGTAATAATATGAGTGATAACAAATCAGACGACCTCGAAGCTGAAGTTCGATTTGTGATCATGATTGTGACTACAGACAGAATTGGGTGACACTCAGTCCCGCTAAATCATAACCATCTCAATTTCCAAGAAAAAGCGAGTTACCTGTTATTGAGAAAGGGATTGTAATATCAATTGTTCAAAAAATTTGCCCATTTTGGAAAATCCCCAGTTTTGTTGGCGAAGTGATAGTTGCTTTGGTTAATGTAACCATTTCTGTGATTAAGCGCTTAGAACTGACTGGTTAAACAGGAGCCCTCTGCGTCTTATTACTTAACAGTAAATGTTCCTCACTCATTCAATAACGTTTAATTTTCTCGTGTTGTACAGGAGAAAGATTTCCTGATTAGTTTACAGTCGTTTGCTACTGAGCGAGGCATGACTACACCAAAACAGCCCATGTGGCGCGGGAAACGTATCAGTTTGTTTGATTTCTACAACTTGGTCCTAGCATATGGCGGATTTGAAAATGTAAGCATCTTTATCGTTCTTCCAAGCAGAATTCTTTGGATTGATGAAATGTTTGATCTTTTGATTGGAAACTGTTCTTTCAGATGCAAATCCGCTTTTTTTTTCTAACATCTCAGGTGTGTCGGTGCAAGCTGTGGAGCAAGGTCTACAATGAATTACTGAAGTCCACTGTAATTTATGGGGGAATGAGCACTGCAGCCAGGCTTTTTTATCAGAAGTAAGTCTATATTTTTATATTGCAAAATTAGTCAAGATTTTTGGAAGGCAGTTATTCTTCACCCCTAAAGCATCTTGGTATTCCAATCAATATGCTAAATGTAGCAAACATCAGGCTTGGCTTTGTTCAGCGGATACCGTTTTTTAGCATTCTTAAACATGCAATTATTGTCTACAAACAGACAATCTATTATAGTTGCCTGAGAAGCATGTTACCTAACTTACCTCTTTCAATTTCCAAGTTAAAGTACATAGAAGCTATTGAAAAAGTGATTGCAATCAAGAACAACGCTGTGGTTTGATCCACAGATGAAAAGTTAGAACAACACTGTATAGTACAACAAACAGTACCACAGTACGGTACCGTTCAGTAGCTTTCCAAAGAATGGTCACACTACATGATTTGATCCAAAGATGAAAAAGTTAGAACCACACTAAAGTAAAGCAAACAGTACCATAGTACAGTACCGTTCAGTACCCTTTCGCTGTAAGGTGAGGTATTTATTGCTGATCTTATGTCTTGGTTTTTGGAACAAAAAGGCCTCATGACTTTTTAAATGGGAAGACATCGGCGCAGAAAATGTTTTGAAGCTTTTCTTATATTAACGTTTTTGTAGTGGATCATGGATCACCTGTATCATTATGTTTTTTTTTTGTTTTTCTTGGCAGAAATCTGATGCCGTTTGAACATCATAATCGAAGCCAGACGAAAGTTGGTGAGGCAGTTTTTGATGACAATACACATATAGTTGTGTCAGTGTGATGTACTGCAGCGATTACTGTTAACCACTTCGGGGAATTATCCCATGTATATACCCACCACGAGTTCCCGACTACATAAGACACGTTAAATTATTCCATGTACCATTCAATTACGTCAACATACAATTCAATTACGTACAGGGGACTCGTGGTGGGTATATACATGAGATCTCTGCCTGTAAAGGGAAACAATTACATACAGTGGGACGCGTGGTGGGTATATACATGAGATCTCTGCCTGTAAAGGGAAACAATTACGTACAATGGGACGCGTGGTGGGTATAGACATGAGATCTCTGCCTGTACAGGGAAACAATTACGTACAATGGGACTCGTGGTGGGTATATACATGAGATCTCTACCTCGAGCTGGGTTATAGACGTGCGCAAATAGGTATTGACATCGGGCGCTTTATCCGCATTTGCACTGAGGGCAAAGGAGAGTGAAAATAAATCAACATTTTTTTTTTGGAATGTCCCCTTTTTTTCATTCATGTTCACCCCTGAGCACACAGCCGAGCACACAACCGTACAATGTTTTTAAATGACGATTATTACTTTTGAGCTTGGTCAACAAGTGACAAGAATTATCTTTTCGGCTTTTGTCAGGCAAACTAAAAATAAAAATAAGAAACAGGAAGTCCGCTGTGTCATTAATTAGCTTTTTATCGATTCAGTATCCTGCTTGTTCCAAACGGCTTTCTGTTCTGTTTACCAACAATTTCTTTTTTCTGCCAATCTCTCCTAAGACGTTCACTTTGTTCCTGATAAAGTTGTCGCTTGCCCTGCTGAGCGACCAAGCCTGCAGAGTCGGAGGACATCGAGCTCATCTATGAACGAAGGTGAAAGAAATCTCTTGTGGTGCGCGGCGGGAGAGCGGGAAACTTGAACTGTTAAATTTGGCGATTCTGTAAATTTTGAGATCACTTTGACGTTTCTGTCAGCGAGGTGACTTTTTAAATGGTCTTTTGTCAGGAGCCGATTACTTGGAGCCTCCATATGTGTTGTACCCTTGAATCAACCCTCTCCCGCAATGAATTAATTTTATAACAGGCTTCCCCGCGAAAATACATTGTTTCTGAGGACGTCTGCATTTTTCCTCCACGCTTTCCGCTATTGTTGTCAAAGATTCTTCAGAGCACCGTAAAGTATGTGTAAATGAGCATGACTGAACTGCGCTCTGATTGGTTATTACGCATTAGGGCGGGACAAATTTTCCGCGAAATGTATGTCTATAAATAACTTTTCATCAGAAAGGTTTGACTCCAAGGGTTTGTATGGGAGATGGAGGCTCCTAGTAATCGACTCCCGGTTTTGTAGATGGTTTCAACCCAAGGGTCCCAGTAGTTTATCTGCTTCGATCGTCCGGATGTACGTAGTTCTGAAAGTAACAGATCTTGAACAACAGCCAATAATATCACGTCTTAAACAACCAATCAGATTGTTGGACAGAGACATACATACCACCAGCTGACGAATCACACCTCACTTGATTCTCAAGATAACTTCCGGTCAGGTTGTCGAAACCTCCGTCAACGTAAACAACAGTTCCTTTGAGAACTAGTTACACCCAAAAAACCCGAACTCGTCAAACAAAATCGTTTTTTGTTTCCCAGGTGAGCAAAGAGTTCCGGAGGATTTGTCAGTCGTTCAAAATAGCAAGGGTGGAAGTATGTGTCAAAATAGTGATACTGGTAATATTTACTTATGACCTCAATTCTTATTCCTATAGTATTCTCCTGCCATTTTTATTTCTTTTTGTGTTCGTTTTTAGTTTTTCAAGATTTGTTTTGAATTCTTTGTATTTCCAGCCTTCAAGCATGACAGAGTGATTGACCTGGTGCCCAGCTCTAATCCAGATTCCCCTCGCCGCTGCTCCTTGGGAAGCTGCTCGTTCGACAGCGATGGTAAGAACACAATCACATTAGACTCCACTGTCCCCGCCCTAAGAATATGCACAGACTTTTATTTTTTTCTTGCGTCTGACGCGCTGTTTTGTCATTGTGTCTTCAGAAACAGATGATGAGAGTACAGCTCTTGGTTGTGAGATGGTTGAAAAAGAACTTCAGCAGCTCGAGAGATTGCTATCGACATTAGAACCCTCTCTCTACCCCCAGTCAGGTAAGATGATTCACTGTAATGGCTGCTACCCTACCCCCTCGTAAATTGGGTACTCGTCAGATCCCTCACTATACTCACTATACCCTGTCCTTACTCAAGTCAGGCGTTGTCATAAGTAACCACAGTACCCCAAGCGGGAAGGGTACGTTCAGTGTAACGGCTTTCACCCTACCCCTACCCTCTCGCCCATAGGTCAGGTATTTGTCATTAGAGACTGCACTATGATCCCACTCGACCCCTGTCAGGTTAGATTACGTCTATTGTTCCCTTCACCGTATCCCAGACGGGTAAATTGTCACTGTACCTATGGTTGTGTTTTACCCTAAATTTCATACGGTACTATTAAAAATGATGTGTCAAAATATCAAAGCATTTTATTTGTCAATGACCATTGTCATATATTCTCATTACCTGTATCCATTACTGTGAGCGTGCTTTGATATTGCATGACATAATGAAGATGTTTCAATTTTTGCAGAGGGGACCACCGACCGTGACAAACCCAGGTACGAAAACAGCCTCTGTTATACAAAATCAAAGCTAACTCTCCTGGCCAATCTCCATCTGGCGACTGAGTTTTTCTTCTCAAACTAGATGGGAATTTTGATCTGGGGACAATTTTAAACTTCGTGAAAGCTAGCAAAAACTCACGGAACAGATCTTCTTCCATCTTTTGTTAACTTCTTTTTCAACAACACAGGTACGGAAAAGAACAATCACGTGACTCAGGGACCCTGCCACTAAAAGACGTAGATGTATTAAAAGCGCTGGACGAAATGGACAGAATAGAAGGTAGACACGTTGTCGCCTTGTTCAAAATGTATTCAGTTTTCAAAGAGAAAAACTTGTATCTGTCGCGTTGATTTTTATGTTTCATGCATACTGCGCGGAAAAGGGAAAAGTGAAAGAAGTTTTTTTAGCCAATTTCCCATTGAAGCAATGCAAAACCAAAGCAATCGATTGATTACTTTTGAAAGTAAATTGAAAAATGCTCTAACTCCTATTACCCAGCGTATTTCTAAGTTTTTTTTTAAAAAAGGTCAGCTAATTTTCCTGCTTTTCTTGTCTGCTTGCAATGATTAGCGTTCTTTTTCGAGAACGCGTCAATTCAACGATGCGGGATAGGGGAAAGAAGTACTAAAACCGTGACAATACTGATAAAGCCGAGTGAAAACTTGCAGTTCTTTGCCTTTAATGAGGGGGGGAGAGAATTTTTGCAGTCAAAGTCCCCTCTATTGCGGTTAACTTCTTTCTTAACTGTTTTTGTTGTTGCAGGAGCGATCGCGGAGTTGAATTCACTAGTTTCTTTCGAACTGGACAACATATAGTGATCCTTTGATTGATAATAGGTGCCATATTCGTGTATTTCAGAGGTCTTGTCTCGTTGTTTGTAGCTACTTATTTCTACAGCCTACGGAACGCGAGCTGAATAACGCAATGCATTTAGACAAGGAAACAACAAGGGAGAAGAGTATCTTGCAAAAGCGTAGAAAACGTCATTTTACGAACTGAAATACTGAGAAGCAAACACCACCACATTCAAGTATGTTTGGTCCAGTAGCTTTCCCAGTGCTTTTCCATTTTACATAGCGTTTTGTGTTTTGCATATAAACAAGAGGTTAAAGACCAGAATATATAACACAAAATAATATCATAGTTAAGCGCAGTTTATTATTTGTACTATTAATACAAATCTTTTGAAGAAGCTCTATTGAAACGAATTCTCCTAATCTTTATGTACACAAGTATATGTATATAGTAGAATTTTGATTTATGTATGCCCGAACAAATTTCATATTTATCATTTTCCTAATTGAATGTTTTGTATTTGTACATGTACTGTTTGCAGAAATGCATTGAGAATTTTGTAAAGACTGTTTATAGTAAGTGGTGTGAATAAATTGTTTTTGGCTGCCCGGTTCCGCTAGCCCCTATAGTAAAAATATGTTTACCTATTTCATGTTAATTGTAAAAAAAAAATGAGGCAAGTGAGAGTACAAATAAAGGTTGTTGTTGTTGTTGTTGTTATTGTTGTTGTTGTTGTTAGCCGTTGTATCTTGAAAAGGATCCCCCTTAAGCTTAATCGCTTAGGAGTAATTTTGCGTGAGGTTTGTGGGCTGGGCGGTGCATTAGGTACCCGCCCTGCAAAACCCATGCTTATTCACTCTTTGCTAGACATGCCGTAATCATCTCGTGGCTTTTTGGATACAGCACTCTTAATTGACTGCTGTTGCAAAACAAAAATCAAACCAGTTACGTTAACCAATCACAGCAGATGCGCACAATCCAATGAACCAATCAGAACTCCGAGCAAATATATGCGCGAGATTCTATGGCTAATCACGTGCTCTAGCCATGCACAACCAAAGCAATCTTCCAATTTATGATAGCTTACTGAAAAAAACTTTTATCAAAAATCGTACTGGAATATCAACGACCCGTTATATACCACTATATCTGGTAGTGTTGGTGTGGTTCGCTTCGAGGTTGCTTTGGTCTCTAGTATTATGATTTTTGCAAGAGTCCTGGCTTCATCAATTGCAAAATAGGGGGAAGAGACGAATTTTCGGAAATTTCGGTCTCGAATGGAACAGGCTTATTCTCGGCCGTCACGTGATCAGTTTTTGCCCCAGGCTTCTTGACGCCGCTTATGTTCAAAATGGCGAGTGTTTTAAAAATTTACTCACCAAGCGATTATGATCCCGATTTCATTTTCAATTCGATCTTGTTAGATGATGAAAACGAAATACCCTTACCGGCTGCAGTTTCGTGCTTCATGCGGAGAAGTCGGAACCATATAAATGGCTTCAAGCAAGAAAAGGTTCCTTGGTATTCGCAGTCGGAATTTTGTTTTCTTTTCTCCCAAAGTTAACTTAAACTTAAGTGGCCTACACTTGAACTAAGAAGAAAGTTCCTCTCTTTGGTGCAAGTGTATAAGATAATATTTGGACTTTGTGACATCGATGCTGCTAAGTTCTTTGACATAGTACGCGAATCTCGTACTAGATCCAATCACAAGTTTAAATTAAGACAGGGGCACCCAACGACCAAATTTTTCCAAATACCTCAAAAGTGCCTTAAATGGATTTTTCTATGCTTTAGAAGCCTGTTTCATTAATTTGGAGCTGCCCTAAAAACTATTTATCTGTTCGGATTTCTTAGGGGAACTGTATTCGTCTCGAAAATCCTAGGCGGCCTTTTTGGCTCATCCGAAAGTTTTAGCTACCTTTATAGGTCTGTTCGAAAAATGAAGGACTCTTGCTAGCATTGCTGTCGTTAGAAATTTTTAGGAGACCTTTTTTGTAAAAGCTTGCGTCTATGAAAAGATTCCGAAAATTTTAGGCAAACCGTAACGCGCATCCGAAGATTGCAGGGGAGTAATAAACTTTTTTATTCGAAAGTATTAGGGGAAGAAATCACACGCTACTGAACAGAGACAAAGAAGCTGACATTACCGTCGACCATATCTTCCATAACTTAGAAAAATAAAGCATTCAGATCACTTAGATCAGTTAGATGTAAGGTGAATGTTTATTATTATTACCTATACATGTTTGAAACCGATAAAATTTCCAGTTTTTAATTTGATCGCGGAAAAGCGTTTTAAACAAGGAGAAAACAAATCTAGTATAAACATATCCAGCTTATCCATAAGCGTTAAGGCCATCCTATTTTTTTTCTCCGTTTAGCGTCGTCCGACCGACCTAAATTTTTGGCATTTAAAAAAAAGTAACTCAGTACGTAGTTGGACCATTTTTCACTTGAAATAATTCTTATGACTTTTTTTTTTAACTTTCTTTTTTTTCAATCCGACCGAACGACCCAATATCAGAAAACGCATTCGACGCTAAACGAAAAAAAAAAATATGAGGATGACCTAAGTTTTATCGCGTCGGAATGGTCGGTCAACAGCATAAAGACTGTGAGAATTAAGCTTACCAGGTCGTTCAAGTCAGTACGAGAGTACAACGTTAAACAAAGACGTTCTGATTTGGTGAATTTGGACTGCCTTCTCAGATAAATCTTGCTTCGATTTTCTGCACCCATGCGTTATACATCCCTAACTTGCGGACGACGTCCAAAAATTGCGAGTTGTAACTCGAACGAAAATTCTAGGGTAACTTTCTGTTGACTATCTATTTACGAAAAGTCTTGGAACACTTTTTCTCGACCACCTAAATTACGCAAATTCTAGGGCAATTTTTTTTCCGAAAATCAAGACAACGTGTTCTTTCCCTTGAGGAGAAATTTTCCGAAAAATTTAGGCGACCTTACATTCGAACAGATATTTTACCGAAATCATTCGTTGGGTGCCCCTGATTAAGACCTAAGTATGCCCGCACTAATTACTTTAAGTTTTCCTTTTTTAACAGATATATAAAAGACTGGAATTCATTGCCGAGTGATGTCCTCGAGGCTCAATCATTAAGTTTATTTAAGAAAAAGCTGTTAAACCACTTAATGTTTTAGTAATATGAACATATATATATTAATATTACTTATCTTAGTTTATTAAATTGTAACTAGTTTTATCTATTTGTTTATTTTAGCTTTATCTAGGAGAACAGCTTTTATATGGGAATTCAGTTTCCCCCTGCTGTTAGCCTCCCATTAGTTTTTTTATCACTATTATTTTTTATTATTATTATTTATTTTTCTTATATATCTAATCTTTTTAGTTGTAAATGTTTGATGTTTGGGAAACCTTAATAAATAAATAAATAAATAAAGAGTATGCGAGGAGACTGGTGAACAATCCGACTGGAAGCTTTTGTGAATGGAACACGAGAATTTTCGAAAATACCGAAATTTCCACTTTTCGTGAACACTGAAAAGGTTGTCCCAAATTTTCCAAAATCTTTTCCGGAAAAGATCAGTTCCACTGGATTCCCACCCGAAATTTTCGAAAATTTCTCGAATAGAATGCGCCGTTATAATTTGAACTCGAACTTGTTCTCCTAGTCGATGGTTCTTGTCGTCGGTCCTGTCCGCTGATGGCTGAACATGCGCACAAAATCAAAACAAAATGGTAGACGTGAAGGAACTGTGTGAAGATGGGTACAGGCTGGCGATCCAAGCCGTGGATTTAGACAAAATAGGCAGCAGCAGTGCGGCAGCGTTCTTCTATATCGAGGCAGCAGAAGCTCTTTTGAAAGCTTCGTCATATGATGCTTCGCTCAACGTGAAAGACAAAGTCGCACAATACATAAGGAGAGCTGAGGAACTTCGTTCACAAGACCTGAGTTCGTAAATTTGTGCATACAAAGTGTAAATATACGACTTCCACCTCTGCTGAAAATCTTTCTACGTGTTTATAAACATGTGCGCTAACCAGCTACAATTAGAACCAATTGTTTTGGTTTGGTGTATGTACCAGTTAGAGTATATACTATAATTACTTTTAACTATTGCATCTGTTGTTGACAATGCTTTGATATTGTACCTGTATGTTGACAGATGTCTGTCATTTCTGATAGTGAAAAGATTAAAGAGACTAGCCTCCAGAATCATATTCCAGAAAGACAAAATTAAACACAAGATTTCTGTATAGCGTGAGGATTTGTTATGTCTCCTGTAATTTTGAAAGCGTTTGCAAACATTTTTAAACAGTTTCGCTACAGTGTACAGGATTCATGATGTAGTATGGATTGATACGGAAATTTAGTCTAATTATTCATCTGCAATTCGGAAAAAATTCCTAAGCTTTGAAAATTCTACCAAAAATATTCCCACTAATCTTGCATTCCCCCTTTCCCCTTTACCCCTTTTCCCCTTAGACTTTCTGGCAATATAAGACTTGTTGTATCATTACATATTAAAAGTTTCATAATGACATGGTCAAGTAATTAAGGCTCAATTTATATAAATCTTCTTTTCCAGGTTTGCCAAATTCTTCAGTGCCTATCAAGTCTAGGCAGCAGGTACATGTAACCATTCTTCTTTTGTTACCTTCTACTCCAAATCCTGCTTTTGTTTACAGCTCTCTTGTTAAGCCATATTATTTATTTTTAGAATGATGTAGAGAGAGCTGAATTTCTCTTGAAACAAGGATTAATTGAGGATGAAAGAGGAAGAACCAGTGAAGCATTGCCACTTTACACAGATGCTGCAGAGCTGTGTATTAAAATTGTAAGTATTACTCTGACCTATGGATAATACCCTGTCATATAAATAGAGAATAAGACATAGCTGCTTTGAGATATGAAATTTCTCTTTGAGTGTTCAAGTCGATATCCCATTAGTTAGCACAGCAAAGGAGTGTGATATCAACTTGAACATGAGTTACATGCGCTTAGATACAAATTATATTTCTCACTGGCAGAATCTCCTATAAAACACTGTTGTTTATAATGACAGCTAATAGATATGTCCTTTGGAATAGTGTAATATCCATGTCCAATTTGAATTTGTTCATTATTTCATCAGTTATATTATGTTGTCCACACATTCAGTCTAGCGCTCTCTCTGTCATTTTTTTAACCACAGTCCAGTACACTTCCTGATGGTGACTTAAAGAAAAAGCTTCATGTACTTGCAAAGCAAGCTCTAGACAGGTAAATGCTGTTGGCTGATATGGTATCTTTATGTGAAATTATGCATGTTGTATTTTTCTGGCCTGATTGCAGCTGTTACAGGACTAAGAACACAGGCTTGCTTGGCATTATTATTGTTGTTTCAGAGCAGAGGCAATCAAAGGTACTTCAGCCACTGCTTCCACTACTCCCTCAGTAACTCATGGCATTCAGGACCTCTCCCTTAATCCATCTGAAGAGACTCATGGGGGCTCAAGTAGTGACAAAAGACCCCAGCTCACTGTAAAGGAACTAGATGTTTTAAAGTAAGAACAACATTATTTTCTGTCATGTAAGTAGTATTTTGTTATTGATTAACTATTTATTTATTTCAGCACTCATTAACCATAGCTGTATGCCCGTAATTTGGGTTTAGAATAACCATGGTTAAAATATACCCATAATTTGGATGTAGAATAACCATGGTTATAATATACCCATAATTTGGGTATAGAATAACCATGGTTATAATAGGCCTATAATTTGGATACAGAATAACCATGGTTAAAATATACCCATAATTTGGATGTAGAATAACCATGGTTATAATATGCCCATAGTTTGTGTATAGAATAACCGCTGAATAGGGTACAGATTGTCGCACTGAATATCAAGGTATGCTGCACATTTTCGCAGTACATAGTTAGTGAACATGTTTTCAGTGCACCTTGCGAACAAATCTCACCTTGTTAGTACTTTATGTTAACCTTAGCAAAAAGTCCCTGGATTTTCTAGTAAGCGATTAAGATCTGACATAAAAAGCAGCAAAGGCAACCTCTTTTGGTAGGAATATGCCAGACTTTGTGCAAAGCTATCAACCTCCTGGTTAGGACTGTCAATTGTTATAACTCGTGAAACCCCCCAAGTTCATCATTCTGTTGAAGAAGAAATGGCAACTTGCCATAAGTCAACTTCAGTGAGGTCAAATTCTGCTGAATTAATGATGTGGAGGAACTATAATAGTAACTATCTAAACAGTGGAAGAAATAATGCATTCTCTTTAACTTCATTACCGATACCTCACTTGGTAAACATAAAAAACGGAGGATATGCTCACAACAAAAACAGTTATAGTTTGAATAACAACTCTAAATACCTAGTAGGTAAGGGCTTACCGTTTGGGAAATGGATAGTTACTGTTATAGCTCCTTTGCATAACTGATAAATTCAGGAGAATTCAACCTCACTGAAGCTGAATTACAGGAAGTGCTGGGATTCGAAAAATAGTTACCATTTCTGCAACAGATTGTCTCATTTCACATAGAGATGTGTTCATTTCAACAGCTCAAGTGAGAAAAAGTATGAATTTTGAAACACATGGCACCTCATAAGAAGGGCCCAAAAAATTCAGGCTGTTTAAGCTGAATCAAGCTGTTCAAGCCTGATTTTTTGGGGTCTTATCTTTGCAACTGCTTAAGTTGCATACATAACTGTGATGATCTTTCACGTTTTATAGATTTTAAATCTATGGCTTAAAATGCTCTTGAATAATATTTGTCTCTATTCCTCAGGAAAACATCATACATAAATAGAAAACTGTTTCCTCCTTGGCTAGATATTGATTTAAAGGAAAGGTTTGCTTACCCGGACCTTTACAGGTAAGAAAAATTGTCATCATCCTGTACATGTATGTCTGGTAGTAATGCAATGCTGATCACTGGTGATTATCTTCTCTTTTACTTTATCATCTTTAAAGTGACCAGAATTGAATTTACTATCAGTAAATTAATGTATGGGAGTAAAAGAGAATGATCACCAATAACAGCTGTGTTGATGCTTTAACATTTTCCCTTTCATGGTACTGTAGGGGATGAATGGGGACTTTGAACGAGAGTTTATAACCTGATGATTTTTGTAACGTTTAGGTCAAAACCCTCTTTAACATCTGACCAATATAATAACCTAATAGCCTTAATCTTTCTGATTTGATAATCCTTGAAGTTTTTTACTGTATTTTTGTACAATTCCTGACTTGGAAGATCTTTTCAATTTTTGCATTGTCAGTGACAAAGATGGACTACTCCCTCTGTCACAGAAGCAGAGGGCTCGTTTTGCAAAGTGGGCAAGGTGCGACACATGTAAATCTTTTTACTTTTGTCTGTTTTTTTTCCTATTGTTATCAATACAAACATCTTAGTACGGTGTACTTGTACATAAGTCAGAGCAGCATCATAACTCGTTATATCAGGGGATCACTGTTGTCAGTTGATGGAAAATTGGAAACTTAAAACTCTATTCTATTTTTTTCTATACATGTGCATGTGTAGTGACAGTCGTTTTGTACAAACTGCAGTTGACTCCTGATAACTTGAACTCCCAAGGGAAATCAAAAAAGCTTTGAGTTATCAGGTGTTTGAGTTATCAGGAGTTGAGAAGAAATGACCAGAACTAAGGAGTGAAGCATCAACACTGTCTTAATGAAGATACAATGAAAAGTGTACCCTTAACCAGCAAAACTTGAAATGGACTGATATGTTTTGTGTAATGCGTAGAAAGAACAAAGATTACCTCGCTGCTTCAAAAATTTAATAGGCTCAATGTTTTGGGTTACAGTACACTGCTTGTTTTGAATTACCGTGCATTGACAGACATGATTCGAGTTATCAAGGTTAAAATTATGCAGAAAATAACCTAAAGGGAAACTAAAATTGGTTTGAATTAGTATGAAGTTCAAGTGTTTAAGTTACCAAGGGTAAAATTATATTGAATCAATGTATGACAGAAGTCCAGGGGAAATCGCTTTTTCATTTGAATTATAGCACAAGGTTTGAGTTGGTGAGGGTTCAACTTATCAGGAGTCAATTGTCTGTGTAATTCTATGATGAGCCAACATCAAATCCAGGAAAAGGTGCCATGGGTTCTGAAGTCAAGTTGCAAAAACTATTGATACATCTTTTGGTTCAGTGGTGTCTTCAGTTCAGTTTTAAATCTCCTTTGTTTTATCATCATTATCATACATTATTGTATTAAAGAAAATAGAAGTTATTGAGATACAACCTACACATAGATCTGGTATGTGGGTCTTCTAGGGCTTGCTTTCCTAATGGCTAAAAAAATTAGAAACTAACATGTTGTAGGACACAACCTTGTTGAATGTCTTTGTGCTCAATAAAACTTCCTCTACAGGCCACCTGAATTCTGTGAAGCCCCTGAGATGATCTATGCAATATCCAGCTTCAGTATCAAACAGGTCAGTACTCACTATACTGAACTTAGACTAACTCATGGTATCAGAATTTGACGGTTCTAATAATATACATTAAAAACTTACTTGATTGTGATTGGCTAAGAGCAGTGCTTTTCAAGTGTAACACCAATGCAAATTACAAATCAAAATTTTTTCGAGCATAATTGTTAATAAGATATCATACAGTTTTCTTGTTCAATTTGTGATTTCATTTACACTCATAATTTTTCCAAAATGTTCAAATTGCACTTGCCAAAGTGGTTTGTGCAATTTGAACTTTTTGAAAAAAATTACTTGCACTAATAAATCACAAATTGAACTCAAAATTATTATTACCATTGTTATCAGGTCAAATAAATAGGCATACCACACTTTCCGATAGATCACCAGTTTAAACTAAGAACATACTGTTACGTACATTCATGTTTCTCAGATTTTCTTTAAATACTGACAGCTCTTTTGTCAAATTTTATGATCAGACCATTGTGTCAGACTGCTCATTCCTGGCTTCATTAGCTATAAGTGCAGCATATGAGAGGCACTTCAAAAAGAGTCTTATCACTAGGTATGTACAGTATGAAAGAAGATATGTAGAGGTCTGTTGTCTTATTAGTAGCTAATAACAGTACTAATAATATTGATCTTTTTCTAACATGTCAGCAACCTTAAGATGGGCAATATGTTATTTTGATCTTGCAAAGTGGTCATGTAAAACAATTTTTGTTTAGCTGAACCTAGGTTCAGTATTTACTTTTGCCCTAAGAATGTGTGTCTGTCTTTGCAGTATAATTTACCCTCAGAATCGTGCTGGG
>OX453279.1:1242500-1252500 GCA_949710005.1 Ricordea florida | reverse complement strand
CAATGCTACTTCAATTTATTTTACTTTCTTAGGAGCCCATTGGCCGAAGCGTTCTATTTCTTAGATCTTTACCCCAGCACAGTAGCAGATGGTGTTATTTTCAATCCCTGTTTGGCCTCCTGAAAGTTTCTGGGATCTGGGATCGTTAAGTTGTGTGGTCCATCTGAAAAAGCTGCGACCCAAAACAAGGCAAACAACGCAAAGGAATGATTGCCATCACAAGATGTCACAGATAACTGTTA
Organism: Ricordea florida; assembly: GCA_949710005.1. NCBI lineage: Eukaryota > Metazoa > Cnidaria > Anthozoa > Corallimorpharia > Ricordeidae > Ricordea > Ricordea florida. The sequence goes on along the minus strand of OX453279.1, from coordinate 1,252,258 downwards.
CGCCAGAAATCGTGTTCTTTACTTACTTACTTACTTACTTACTTACTTACTTACATACTTACTTACGTACTTACTCACGTACTTACTTACTTACGTACGTACTTACTTGCGTATTTACTTACTTACCTACTTACTTACTTACCTACTTACTTACGTACTTATGTACTTACTTACTTTCTTACTTTCTTACTTACGTACTTACTTACTTACCTACTTACGTACTTATGTACTTACTTACTTACGTACTTACTTACGTACTTACTTACTTACCTACTTACTAACACACTTATGTACTTACTTACTTGCTTACGTATTTCAGAAGTAACATCAGTCTTCTTTAGGGAGTGGAATTGAACCATGCAATTTTTCTCTTTTTCCGCTTTTGTCAGGGAAAGTTTTCGGAGCTCGACAGTGGAAGTTGGACGCCGGAGCTACAGGCGGCTCTCAACTATGACAGGAAAAGTGCTCTTCAAATCGACAATGGTATGCACAAATATTATTTTGAGCAACCATTATATAAACATAGAATAATACTGTACATGGGTGCTGGGAGTGTCGTAATCGATATCGAGAAAGGAAACTTCCATATATCCAAGCTTCCATATATTATTCTGTGTATTATATAAACGAACACCCAGTATTTACGTGAAACAGCTTTTACTTAACAAATAAAGAAGCTTCGAGAAATGTAGAAAACACTCGCCTGCGGCTTGTGTTTTCTACATTTCACTCGTGTTCTCAAATGCCCTTCGTGGTTTATCACAGTGTAATACATGGCTTAGGCTTCTTTATTTGCTTTATGATATAGATTTTACACGCCGTGAGTTGAAACAACAAAGCACACAGATCGACAAATTGACGCTATTTAATACCGACTTCTCGACTGTTTTCGCTTCTTCCTTATTATTTGTTATTTTAACCTCAGCTTCAAAACTTTATGCTGCTTCGCAGACAACTCCGTCGTGAATTTCTTCAAAGAAAATGTTTTTCGCCATCTCTAATAGAGGAAATGTGGCGAAAACAATAACAATTTTTATTTTTTCTGAAGCATCTCAGCGGGCCGGAATCCCAAATCCTCGAATCTGATTGGCTAATCGCGCGCTCGTAACCGGTCCAGCTTTTTACGATACGGGACCACGGTCCGGATTTTTATCCGCGCTATTGAAAAAAAAAGCAAACAAACAGAAAAATAAGTTATTTACCGGTCTAGGTCGGTCTGTATGGGAAAAAACTGTGCCCGAGGTCTTGAGTACGTACTCAAGACCAAGGGCACAGTTTTTTCCCATACGGACCTCCCGCCCGGTAAATAACATATATATACTCTGATAAAACATGGGTTTTTGACCAATCAGAGTGCGCGGAGGGTGTCTATATTATAATGCTAGATAAAAGAAAGAGCTCATCACGACTAGTAGTTGGCGTCCTTCAGTCGGTGTCGACTGTGGATGATGCGCCCCAGCTGTCAGTTCGGGAGTGGCAGTCTCTGCCGCATCAGGTTCAGGTGTGGGTTGTCGTTGGGTAGGCTCCACACGTGCGCGCTTTCCGTTTGGCTCTCTTCTTTTCAGAGTGGCTCTGTATCACGACCATCGTCAATTAAATGCAAAAAAAGTTATTTTACAAAGCCAGTAAAACTAGTTAACAATGTGCAACTCCAATATACATGCTGTAGTTTATATAGTAAAATTTATTTCTACTTGTAGTGACTTCTACAAGTAGAAGTCACTAGACTTCTATTTATAATTTTTTTCAGGTGTATTCTGGATCAACTGGGAATGTCTTATGCAGTTCTTTGATGTGATTTATATGAACTGGAACCCCAAACTCTTCAAGTACCGATTTAGCCTTCACTCGTAAGTCTTACTAATCTGAATAAAGTGGTGAGAGTGAATCGCGCTGTACAGCCAACTGTGTTGCAAACTAAAAATTTAGAAAGTGAAAGATAATCACAGTTATGTGTGCAACTCAAACAGTTGCGAAAATGAGCCCTGAAAGAATTCAAGTCGTTCAGGCCTTAACTTTTCAACTACTTAAGCTGCGTACATATGTGCAACGATCTTTCACGTATGAAATCTTTCTTCCGCACTTCAGATATATGAAATCTCATGTCCTCACATTTTACATTTTTCACATTTTCATTAATAATGCATAAGAGAAAGACAGAGGAAATCAAGCACCGTGACGTGTTTGGATATCTGAAAAGTACTTCTCAAACTTATCAATAATGCATAAAGGAAAGACAAAGGAAATCAAGCACCATGACATGTTTGGATATCTGAAAAGTACTTCTCAAACTCATCAATAATGCATAAAGAAAAGACAAAGGAAATCAAGCACCATGGCGTGTTTGGATACCTGAAAAGTACTTTTCAAACTCATCAATAATGCATAAAGGAAAGACAAAGGAAATCAAGCATCATGACGGGTTTGGATATCTGAAAAGTACTTCTCAAACTCATCAATAATGCATAAAGAAAAGACAAAGGAAATCAAGCAACGTGACGTGTTTGGATAGCTGATGAAACAAGGCCCGTTCATCGTATATTTCTCCTTCTCAATCGCTTTGTTCGAGAAGCCATATCAAACACTAGATACATGTGTTTCATCACATATTTAACACCTCGAATTTCGCCATAAATACTCCGCTGCGCATCGTATGTTCAGCCCTTCTCTTGGTGTTTTATCTGTGATAATCTGTGATATTCTGAAGTGCGGAAGAAAGATTTTATCTGTGATAAAACACTCTCGTGATTGATATGTTACTTATAGACTGATTAAAAACTGTCGAGCTTGATTGCCCGGCAGTAGGTAGTTCTGAAAAGGACTGTTGTTGACCCTGAGTGACATTTCATACAACCTAAGCGGAAATCTTTGAAGGAAATTTTTTATTGCACATAAGAAGATTTCTTTTCTGCTTCGTTCGTATTTTTAACTCTCTCTTCTCTGTGTTTTACCTGTGATGAAACACTCGGTCTCATATTTGGTAGATTACCTCTAGATCTTCTCTAACCTTGTCCCCTGCCTTGTAGATCTTGGACTGCGGGAGAGGGCCCGAAAAAGGACGCGTATAATATCGGTAAGCTGTGGTGATCCATTAGAGTAAAAACAGTACCATTATGTTGCCATCTTTACCTCACGCTTGGTCAATAACAGCGCATATTTACTGACACACTGTGCGTCGGTCAGGTGATAACCCGCAGTATAAGCTTGAGCTGATGTCGTCCGACAAAGAAGCCGTGGTTTGGATTCTGCTAACTCGACACATCACCCAAAAGGTGGGTATTCAATCTTTGTGTCGAGTGAAGCATTGTTTGATCATCTGTGTGTTGTGTTGTCAGGGTTAACGAAAAATACGTGTTTCTCAAAATTTTCCAAGCTCAATATCTGTCACCTTCATTATTTCCCAACCCGTGATTTCCTTTCTAGGATGACTTTGCTGAGAACAAGGAATTTATCACTGTTCATGTGTACAAGTCAGATGGAAACCGTATATTTTACCCAGGTTGGTATTTTCTGTTCATGTTGCCTTTCTTTGGATTTTCCATCCACCAGTTCCCCTATGCTACCATATTTGGATTCGCACGCAATGATCTTGTGTGACAAACCCAAGTAACGCTAACTCAACACAAGGTGACTTTCTCACTGGTAGCACACTTGCCTTATTACCTTGATCACACCTTTTGAACAAGGCGTGACAAGAGTGGACGTCAGCATAATTCGTTTGGAGATCTTTGTCCTTGTGGTCCCTCTCATCGTCATTTCATTTGTAAAAACTCAGTGGGAATTCAGAATTTATGTATAGCATCATGATTTGAACTGACGTTAACCGACAAAATGTTGATCCGGGAGCGCATCTGTAGAAGCGTTCTTCTCCTTTAAACTATTTATCGGGCATTTTGACATACCTAGCTATCTTAAGTAACATCTTTCGCACGAAATGGCGTTGTGTTCGCCGAGGTTCGCACATGTTGGCAAAAGTGTTATAGCTGCTTGATCAGTCTTTTCATTAATTTGAAGCAGTATAGCTAAACTATGGAAGCTGTTATAAGGCAAAGTGCCGAGGACATCGCGTTTCTAATAGTAACCAGGTCTGTCAAAACGCGCGGACATAAGTTAGTGCGGGAGAAGAATGCTCCAAGTGATGGCTTCCAGGTTTGACCTAAACTGTTGTAACAAGTGGAATGATTTGTATGTTTCTTTCATGCGTTTGCAGACAACCCGTTGCTGGAGGGCACCAAAATCAACAGTCCTTTCTACCTGGCCAAATTGAATGCTCCCAGAGGAGTGAACCGGTTTACGCTAGTGGTATCTCAGTACGAAAAAACCACTACAATTAACTACACGCTGAAAGTAAGTCACTTAGCGGGGTTTGTTATCACGATTTCAAATGGTACTCTGTTATTTCCCAGTGCAGTTGTCAATGACCTTGTAGTATTCTGTTCTAGGTTTTCTCGTCCAGCGAGTTCCGTTTGTCCCCAGTGCCCAATCCCTACATTGTTGAAAAACAGGTAGGCGTTACTCAGGTCAGCGGTTTACCACCTTCGTTGTCGGCGTCATCATCATCATCATCATCATTATCATCATCACCATTATCATCATCATCGTCGTCATTTTGTTGCTTGTTACCTGCTTCCTCGTCCAAAGAGGCACAAAAAGCCATTTGGCACTTAGTCAAACTCGGTGGTGTTTGACAGTAAACAAATCACGTGTTTCATCATCGCCAGTTAAGTAGTCTCTGTCGTTCATTCCTTTTACACGCTAATTCACCTACTTCAAGAATGCAAGCCATACCATAATTTACCAGCTTTAGATTAATGAAGGATTTTATGCATCCGAACCCAACAATTTTTAGTTTAGGACCCGTAACATTTAGCGGCGTTTTTATTCTTTGCCGAACGAAACTTTCTACATCCACTAGCCATTATTAGCACCAACTACACATATACGCAGTCTAAGGAGCACGCGCGTGTACTATTTTCGATTGAAGGCTACTAATAATACAATACAATACAACCTTAATTATACACGATATTAATTCAAAGCTACAACTTGTGGAGTCGTTTGAAAAGTGCAATAAAATAAAAATACTAAACATTTCTCATTCTTGGAAATAAAATCGTCCAATCATAAAGTTACTATAAAAATACACTTGAAAGTGTATACAAAATTGTCAGATCTATTTTTGATTGTTTGTGGGGATATGGCGTTAAAATTAAAATCGTTAAAAGTGCTACACTTAACGACGTTTTTTATAGAATTTTTCATGTCAGTGCAATCTAGGACAGAACCATTTCAACGACTTAAGGCATTCCAGAGGACAGCCCCTCTATGTGCCATGGAGTTTTTCACATAGTTTCACATAAACCTCGGAGTGATTAACCCGTGCTTTATTCTAGACTCAGGTCTATTACTGTAAGTTATCAATTGTTCAGCTAGAGCTTGTGGAACTGCTGTTGTTGTCTTAGTTATTCTTGCTTAGTGTTTTGGTATCGTGTTCGAGGCAAGAAGCAGATCATATTGTTATATTGTTTTCTGGTTGTTTATAGGTGACTGGAGAGTGGCGTGGTCGCTCAGCGGGAGGCTGCCCGAACTACCAGTCAAACTCTAACAATCCCGCCTACCATCTCCAACTGAAAACATCTTCAGCCTCAGATACCGCTGAAGTTCTCTTAAAACTTCGCGGGCCCAAGTAAGTTAAAGATTTCTAAGAGTAAAGAGGTAGCTGTAGATTGTCGTGATGAACTATTTCTCTTTTTTTCTAACTTCTTTATGTTTCTCATTTTTAGGCAGTTCTCCGTTGGAGCGATTGTTCGATCAGTGAACCGCACTTCAGACGGAAAGCCTGTGTTTGAAGCGTATTCTGACACTTACAGGTAAATCCAGTCTGCGTGCTCATATGAAGACAGTTCACCTTTCCTTCCTCTATACTCTCGATATTTTTGTTTTCTTTTGTTTTCTTTTGTTTTTCAGCCACGGTCCGCTTGTGTTTCGCGTTCCTTAGTGGGACTTTAAAGTGTTCCCTGTAGCACTTTCAATGAACAATTAGGGTTAATTCCCTGTTCCTCCTTTTGGTTTTCTGTTGCCCCTGTGGGTTTTAATGTTCACTTACAGACCGTGTTATACCACCTGACAGCTCCAGCTGAGAAAGAGCCCATCGGCACCACAGGCGGGCATCAAAAGCGCGGAACATTTTGGCGCTATATATATGAGACACTGAATCCAATAGAAAATATTAATGATAATAGATATCAAGTTCCACAAACGTTATTTGGGATAGTGCTATGCTTGAAGCAGCTTCTGTGGGGAAGACCCTAAAGGCATGTAAAATTCAGGCGAGATATTGCGCTAGGTTAAAAGGTAGCTCGCAATTTGCTATGTGGTCTTAAGTCGTTATCTGAACAATACACAGCTTCCTGTCCAACTTCCGACCCCATTTTTTCTCTTTTTTCTTTGCTTTTTTTATGTTTCAGGCCCGGGTTCTATGTACAGCAAATGACTCGGGTTCCGTCTGGATCGTATCACGTGATTCCTTCGACCTTTGCCCCCGGTCAAGAGGGTCCTTTTATATTGACAATAGCAGCCAGCTGCAAAGTCGCTTTAAACAAGAGCTAATGTTGTGTGGACAATTGTATTGTAATAATTAGCAATGTATAGAAAATAATATGGAGCAAAAACTCCAGTCATAGGCGAGGTTTGGCAGCCTAAGGAAATTGTTTACGGTTTAATGGGGCGGTTTGTAATTTGTTTTTATAAAACCAAAACGAAAGTACCTTGTAGATACTCTGGCCAATCACAACAGATTAACTTAATCCAATTTGCCAATCAGAACCCAAAGCAGTTACATGTCAGCGCTAAACGCGGGAAAACGCGTGCGACCTACTGACGTTTGCTTTTGGCTTTCCTTCCTATTGGTCAAAAAGTGGCCTGAACTTCACTAACCAATAACCTATCGCAGCAGTGCAAATCATCAGATTCCTTTCGGTCATGAATTTAAAACCGTTCTAAAGAACTGTGTTTATTCGATAAAGCTTCGCGTAGCATATGCGGACAGGTTATGCGTTAAACACGTTGTGTGAAACAGTTGGGTGACCGTAGTTAGGTCTTACAAGAAACTACATTTTAAACCTAGTTTATTAAGTAAAGAAATTATAGGTCAGTCAGTTGGCTCCTACTGTCTAGTAATTATGTAATTTTATAATATTCAGGTTTAAGTGGATAAATTTTATCTCTAAGTTCACTCGACTTTGAAGACAGTGAACGAGAGAATAAAAATTCCACGCCCTCGCTTCATCAGGAAAGGGGAAAACCATATGACCTTAAAAAATTTCACGGAAACTATATTAAGTCACATGGCGCATTTTGACAAATCGCGCGGGAGCAAGACTTTTGATGAATTATCAGACGGAATTGTCGTAGCGCGAAGATTCACAAGCGAAAGCAAATCATTCTAATTGTGTACTAAACTGTCGATTTTCGTTTGGCATTTTAAGTGCTGTTTCCTTTATTTGTACATGGGTTGGCGGTTCAAATAATAAGAGCATCTCCTCCAAAATGTTTCTTAGCTTTTTTTTCTTTGTATTCTTTTCTTTTTACTCCCCTATCGTAACACACTGGAACGGAATTAAAAACAATTTCAAGCCTTCTTGCATTTGTACAAATAGCACGAATATGAATTTTGACATCTTGTGTAGTTTTATTTCTTAAGACTCGAAATACTTGAGAAACATTTGACCACACAGCATGCCTAAGTTTGATGTAAATGGTGTGAATTTCCCTATACTTTTTCGTGGGAAGTATATATTCCTAGACTCGGCCACGAGACGGTAACGTTTAACGAATGGACATTTCCTGGCGCAACGTAGAAGATAAATCTTTATCATTCCTAGCGAATTTGGTTTTAGGTTATCTCGGTGTTGAACGCTTGAGCCCAGAGACTACTTTCATGCACTTTGTACTTGATTCATTCCGCGGTTTTGAGCATTAAATTTGTGTCTTATAATTTGTGTCTTATAATTTGTGTCTTATAATTTGTGTCTTATAATTTGTGTCTGATAATTTGTGTCTTATAATTTGTGTCTTATAATTTGTGTCTTATAATTTGTGTCTTATAATTTGTGTCTTATAATTTGTGTCTTATAATTTGTGTCTTATAATTTGTGTCTTATAATTTGTGTCTTATAATTTGTGTCTTATAATTTGTGTCTGATAATTTGTGTCTTATAATTTGTGTCTTATAATTTGTGTCTTATAATTTGTGTCTTATAATTTGTGTCTTATAATTTGTGTCTTATAATTTGTGTCTTATAATTTGTGTCTTATAATTTGTGTCTTATAATTTGTGTCTTATAATTTGTGTCTTATAATTTGTGTCTTATAATTTGTGTCTTATAATTTGTGTCTTATAATTTGTGTTTTATAAGTGCGGATGTTGGCTTTAGTCGCAGTTTATTCTCTGTTGCTATGGAAGTAAAAGTCTAGGAATACAACAAAATTCATTATGTCAACTTCCTCAGGAAAGCAGTTAGTTTTGCTTTCCCTCGACTCCAGTTGTTTCGCTCGACTCGAGTTAAATTTTTCCTCGGGACCTTACGTTAAGTGTATACGGTAATCTTTTGTTTTCGTCACTTGTGCATTTTACTCGGAAATAGTTCGAGAGGGCTTCCCAGGTTTTCAGCTGGGACAAAGTAATTACAGTATTTATAGTTAAAATATTCACGTTTTTCCGTGGCTTTATTTCTATATAACACTATACACCATTATAACTGCCACAGCTTTTCTGTTTCTTTCTTCATAAATAAAATAGTTGCACCTGTGTCATTCCAAACGATACAACTAAAGCTGGCTTAGTGAAGTTGGGGGTTATACAGAAATTTGCTTTTTTTGGATTAGCTTTCGTGGAAATGAGAGAAAGAGTTTGCAGCTAAAACCATGGACAGTTTTGCATAATACCGGAGAATTTTTGAGAAAGCAGTGACAAAAATACCATCTGCTTCAGACACCTTGATTGTTCTTTTATTTAAAGTCTTTGTGTGTGTTACGCGATGCGCTGTTGCTGTGAGATTAAGCATTTGTTGCAAACCAATTGCAAGGTAATTACTGTTAACTTTAAACCATCGCAAAGATCAAAACATTGAAAAGTATCAGTTTTTAAAAAGTGCTGGATAAATCCAAGATAAAAATATTTACCCACAATTGTTTTATTTATCAAAATTTTATATAATTCAGCTGACTGCTGAGTGTCATTTATTAGCATACAAAGTAATTTATAATTGCGCACGAACGATAGCTTGTGGTAGAGATGTTTTAAAGGTTGGTCGTTCTGATCTGTGCCTGGTATACATCAAGCCCAGCCAACTTGGATCCAGCTTAAACGAATTACAAACGCCGGAAGGATTTAAAGGTAATGTGTCAAGAACTGAATTCCAAACTAGGAAAAAAACGCTTAAATTAAGAAATTCGGCAACGGATATCTGATGTACAATTTAAGGTCGTTAGAAAAAAAGCCTCGAATTTCTTATTTTAGTTGTTATTTGTGGCAATTACTCTTACCATGTTATATTAATAGTTTAAGTTAATGAATGTAATCGCAAATGAGCTATGTTGGATAGCCTCGAGGCATATTTACCCTGTGTTAGGAATGAAGCCATTCCCATAAACACGATCTTTAATCACTCTCGATAGTTGATCACGGATTCACAAGGTTCGCGCGCTCTCCTCAGTCGATCTCTTAAACACACCCTGTGGCTCTCGATGGAAGTTCT
>OX453279.1:1080000-1235000 GCA_949710005.1 Ricordea florida | reverse complement strand
AACTTTTCCGAGTGTCTTACTGAATCACAATATAGCAACATAAGATATTTCTCTTTTCTATCAGCAATATTTATTTTTGTTTTCATAGCATTTTTTTTTTACTGGTTGCAGTTATCAATTACTAATTAGCACCGGTTTTTGGTTTCAATGCACTGTCTTTCTAAATAAACAGTACACTACGACACGCAAATTGTAATAATTTAACAATCGGCATAGATTTACAAAATAAATAAATAACTTTATTAACAAAAAATTAAGCTAGCTAAATTGGCGTGAGAAAGAGGGGAGATAGTTGTTCACATGGCTCACAATGTTTCGTGATAAGAGATTTCTTTCGTGACACGGAATTCGTGCTTCGAATCATGCCTTTTGCATAATTCTATAACCCGCTAGATTTCGTCGCCTTCGTCAGTGTGGTTGTCTACCAGACGAAAGAATTTTTTTCAAGATCCTAACGCTCTTTGCATTTTTCCTTTTCTTTTCACTGAGTAATATTTTGCGGTTTCCTTTTTCCCTTACCTATGCCATTTATCTTTCCGTGCGTTTAAAAGCCACTTGAAAAATACGTGTCGTCTACCGCTCTTTGCACTCGCAGATAATTGTATCTATTTAAAAAAGGAACTTCCGTGCTCTTCAGACGTCACCAAGGGTGAATTCGTTTCGAGTTTTCGAGAATTCAAGCAAAAAAACAAGGATTTTTTTCCATCGAACGAAATTTCTTCAATATTTTCATTGTAAATCGGTGATATCCTACGGAAGCGGTAATAATTCGTGGCGACAAGATAAACTCCCACTGTACTTCGTACTTAACTTTCTCGTATTTCCATACAGAGACTGTTCGGTATTGCATGCTCTTTAAAGTTAAACGTTTTCCTTTTCCGAAGACTCAAACAACAAAACACCCGGAAACTAGCCGAGTCCCTTCAAGGGCGTGTCTTCGTTCCACGTGCGGGTGATAACTGCATTGAACAATTCATCGCAAAGTTTTTGGTCGCCAACAGTTTTTTTTTTGTTTACGTGAGGTATGAGTTTCTTTGTTCTCTCGTGTGGTGCGTAGGTAATTTAAGCCGCCTGGCTGCCTAGTGTGTTGTGGTTGTAGCAGTCATGTCGAGAGCAAGCCGTTTGACATAGAAAGACAAGGAAATTGTGGTTTCACAAAATCCCTTCATTGATAGTTCTTTGTAAACTGAAATATGTTTAAGATAAGCTGTTGACCATAGGAACGGGAAAAATTTTTGGCATGCGTTCTCACTTGAAATGCACATTTACCGGCTTCGCTCGCAAATTTCTCTGCCTTCCCAAAATGGAGATCTTAAGAAAAAATTGCATTATAAAAACATCATTGAATTAAAATGTAGATTTCAAGGGTACCGAATTCGACGGTATCACGGAATTGAATTAACATTGGAGTAGACATGATACTAGTTGGACGGCTCAAACTGTTGGTTAATATGGGCACGTTTTCCATCAGCCGGTTCAAAAACTTCTTAACCGCAGAGTGAATTGTGAACAACGATTCGTTTTTAGCCTAAAGCTGTATTACTGAAACAACGGTTTCAGTAGCAAATCATTTGCTTTTCTTTTAAAATATGATGACCACGTGTTTGAGACAGTTTTCAGGGTAGCTTGCGTGTCGACAGCCAATGGTTTTGTTGCTGGGTTCTTTGGGTACGAAACCCAAACGCAATCGGAAAATGTTCGGGAAAGTAAATAAAGTATACAAACAAATGATTCCGCTTGATTTACAAACGGAAATCTCAGGTGCGAATATCATTTTGCAGTGATAGAAAACAGAGGTATGAGAATCTAACTACAATGTAGGTAACGGCTTAAGACAGATTAAGTAACGGAGGCGGCAAGTTAAAAATTTATGATAACGAACATGGATGTCGCTTTGCTTGCCAGGGCGCGCCGCGGTGTTTGAAAGGAACATGTCTGGACTTGCCTGATTTATAATGAACAATTGAGCTCCAGTATACTATTCATGTTCTCGGGTACTTGTTATAACGTGCCTTGAATTTGTATTTCCAAAGGAAATATCATGCTAAGAGGTAAGTCTTGTGGTGCATCCGAGACTGAGGGCTCCCCCAATAGGAACCACGCAACCAACGCGTTACGTTTGAGGGGGCTCTCTAACAGATGTTCTTCAAATTCACTTAGTGATTATTGAAAACTTATCATTACCATCCGCCTGACTGGTGACCCAATATGATTGTTCGCGAATGAAAAGAAGGCAAAAATAGCCTCTTTTCACACTCGCGTGGGACTGCAACTCTTATGTTTCCGAAAGCCTTGGGCATAGTTTGTCAACACAGATAAACCGATTATGCAGCCACGAGACCTGTATGTACAAACACAATAACTTGTTTGCATGTTCGTATTTCAAAGATTCAACACATCTTCGCTGCGCTTGAGCGATTTGCGCTCTTAATTGATATTGTAGTGGACAATCACGCGCTGCTCCGTTCAACCTCCAGTTGCCCTGCAGCAAAGATTTGCTCGTCTAGAATCTGGTATTGAATGTATAACCATGAAACAGTGCGATCGGTAAATAGTCTTTCTTAGACATTCTGTAGGGACAACCGAAGCAAATCGCAACCGATTCCTTTTAACGGAATCGCGTAGGTTGCAAAGAGAATTTTTACCAGCGGTCTCCGGTACGTTCGTTTCTTTGTATGTGGGTTGCTTATCGAGTTGCAGGTTGCCCGCAGATCGCTACCGACATTCCAAATTACTCACGACATAACGGCAAAAATTCAATGGCTTCCGAGGGTGTGACGTCATTTTCAAAATCATTGTGTAGTTCAGTCGCTCCGGAAACCTGAACTAATAATGAAGTAAACGATATAGGGATCGAATAGAAATAAATAGCGGTCATTCATACTCATCGTTCAACCCACGAAGAGCTGATCACAGTGTTGCAAGCTTAAGCTAGGAGTAAACAGCACCTCCATATTTTTTGGTCCAAGAACTGAACATCACATTACAAAACCTTCAGCTTCAGAGTAGTACAGATGGATTTATCGCACAAGGTAAGCCGGGTCTAATTTTTTGCTCGTGCAGAGCAACAAAGCAATACAATTTGAGACAGTCCCAATTCACTTTAATTTTAAATTGTATCTGTCTAAAATCACAAAGTAAACTATTTCTCAAGAAGTCTTAAGAATTTTCATCCTTGCAAAAAGTTTATCCCCAAGTAAAAAACGAAAATCGAAAGTTTGTTAAAACCAAAAGAAATGCTCATCACTGGCCAAAATTCAACATCTTAATATCTGATATATTTGTATTGCGCGTGTAACATTTAGGAAATTATTTACAAATACGATTTAGAACCTTGTAGTCAAAGAGAGTTTCCTTGTTTAGTTTTTCATTTTAACACTTTCAGAAAACGTTTCTCAAAAGAGTGATGGGGATCAGTTACTGGAGGGAATTTCCCATGTTTTTGAGTCTGCATAAAGCGTTTACATTTCTTTTGCAAGAATTGCTGAGTAGCCTAGTTTCAAAAAAGGCTAATGATGCAATGGTTATTGAAGTGCTACAAACTCAAAATAAACTGAAAAAAACTTATGTTTTAAAAGCGATAACATAAGAACAACTGACTGCCATATTTCAAAGGAAAGGTCTGGAAAGCCGATAGAAGAATATTTCACCTAGAACAAAGCCATTGAATTCCAAGTCGTTAGGGCGAGTCTTTCAAGCGTAAGATCTAAAAGTAGGTCGTTTTCATTTTGCCAGGTCCAAAAATAAAACCATCGAGTAAATTGATTAGTGAGCACGAAACAACTTTATTTATCATTTGTCTCGTAAATAGACATTTAGCATTTTCTAACAACTTTGTAATTGCACCCTTCGCTTTGCAGATTTTTTCATTCATCGCCTGTTTTTGCCTTTTGGGCTTGTCGCGTGCGCTGCCGGTCGAACGGAAGTTGCCTCTACAACAGCAAAGAGGCAGATCTCAGCGATTTTTTTCCTTGGTTACTGCCCTCAGAAACAGAAGATCCTTGGCGAACTTTATTTCAAGTGGTGCTGGGCCTTCAACGCCTACTGCAACGGATAACGTACTTATTCAGTGTAAAAATGGTTGGTTGTTGGCAGTTTACAACGACGGAGCCGTGAACGGAACCTCCAATCTCAGCAGTCCATATAGTAAGTGCTATTTGGTTAGCTTATCTGTGTACAACTGTTATGAATTCCTAAAAAAAAGGTTGCTTTGTAAAGCTTAACAGTCTCAAAACACTCAAGATGAGTTTTATTAGCTAAGGACTTCACTTCACGTATCGGACAATTGGCCTCCAATGCTTGAGTCGTTTTAAAGAGAACGATAAACAATACAACACATGGATCAGTAACCACATTGATATACGTATATTCGGGGTGGGAGAAGACAGAATTACTCGTCAAACTAAATTGAGTCTCCTCTTCTTCTACTTTTCGATTGTTTTAACTATTTTCTTTTACATTCATTCCCCAGTTGAACTACAGCTTCAATCAATTGGTAACAGCGTAATACGAATATTAAGTTTAGCAACAGGCCGTTATATTGCGATGAACAACACTGGAAAAGTTTACACGACGGTAAGCTATGACTGGCATTAGTTTCGTAGAAGAGCCAAAACTCAGCATCACTTTAAAATCTGGGTAATCATAAGGCACACTTAAGAGCGGATATAGGATTTTCGCAGTAATCAAAATGAACAACAATAAAGAGGTTGAGCAAAGGCAACTAATTTGCATAGCTATGAAAGTAAATGTTCCGTCGCCTTAACAAAAGAATTAATTGCCTCAAAACCAATACACTAAGTGCGAATAAAAGAAATTTATCGCTTGTCAGCAATAAAAGAAGGACTGAGGCCTCCAACTGATTCCAAACTCTGAGAAAGGATCTTAACTGAACCGTGTCAACAAAAAGACTTAAAAGCTATTCAAGTGTTCTTGGAGGTTCGTAAATTACCCACCGGCAAATATTTCAAGGCGATCACTTTACGTGGTGCTAATAATTGGTACTGCTCAGAATTAATGAACCATTTCCTCGTTTTTATCTGGCCCAGGACAATATGCTACTAAAAGGGAACTTAGTTCGCCATTTTCCGGACGACTTACTGACAAGCAACAAGATTGCGTTTTGGCAGTCACATGATGTTTGACATGGAATTTACTGCAGAAATATTGTTTTAGAAGATATAGGTTTTCCCACGTTTAATATCATTGTGTTATATTTGCAAGTAATCGGTTTTTAAATAACTTCAAGGAGACAGTGTCATTTGCAAGACAGGGCTTTAACAAGCGTCCTTATGAATTAAGTTTGATTTATTGCAATTTGCCAAGAAGCCCCCAAGTTAGAAGTGAATTCCGTGAACAAAATTCCAAGAAGCAGACTGAAATAGTTTTCCCCTAGCTATGCTAGACCGGGAGTTTATTTACAATTATTTTTCACTAAACGATTTATTTTTCTCTTACAGCAAACTGCAACTGAAGACACAAAGTTCAAAATAAGCTACGAATCGACAAGCTTTACAACTTTTGCTTCAAACACGCACTTCAATCACAGACCACTCGTGAACGGAAAACACATGTTTCTTTCTATCAGAGGAAATGGACTGATGAGAAATGGCAGGAAAACAAGGAGATATCATAAAACATCGGGATTTTCCGTGTTAAGACGAAAAAGGGATCCATAATCTCGTGTTTTCGAACAAACATCAAATTTTTAAATTAAACAATTAACTCTGTTATATTTTGTACTCGTCCTAAAGGGAGAACTAGATGATAAAAAGCTATCGTGGAGATGTTAATATGACAATTTTAGAAGATACATTTTGCAATTATTTATAAAAGCGTTTATCTATTTATTTTAAAATATTTATTTTTGCAATGGTAAATTCGAATAATTAGTTAGATCAAAATTTACTTAGTAATAATAATCTTTTATTAGGAAGCCTTCATTCACTATACAGTGGTTTTCAGAAAGGTCCTAACTAAGATTAAAAATACTAAATAAGACTATATACAATAAAACGAAAAAATACCTTAGAATTAAAAACAATTATTAAAAACTAACTTGAATACAAAGGAAAGAGTTAACTAACAAACCTACTTAGAACGCTACGCTTAAAATTTACAAGATCAGGTGCATTTCTGGTGTTTCTGTCTAGGTTGTTCCAGTCTTTCAGAGAGTGATAACACACTTTCTGCTTTCCCCAATTTTTGGTTACACGAGGTAGCCTAAGCATATCTTTGTTCCTTGTGTTATAGCTATGAATGTCCCCGTGAGCTAGTAACTCCATAGAGTGATCCATAAGTCCATTAATACACTTATAAACATATATACAGCGATGATAAAATCTACGTTGTTCTAGGTTAAGCCACTTTAAAGCTACGAGGGCATCAGAAGCTGACGATTTGGTAAGGTTGGTTTTCGTCAGAGATAAAAGGCTTAAAAAACAATTTTTTCTGTAAAACAAAAACAATACCATTATCAAAATAAAACATAAAATCACTAATTTAGCGTTAATTGTGTACTATTTAATAAAGTTCTGGCTATCTTTATTCAAGGCTGCGTTTGTATACTTCGCTTGTTGATTAAGATCGTGCCACTTTCTGTTCTAACACGAAGGCATGTTTTATGGTGGTAATTTGCTAGTTTGCCAATAGTCACTGTTTCCAAGGAATGATATCTTGAAAGCAAATCGCCCCTACCATTCCCTTGAAGGGAATTTTAGCGAATATGTTTGTTGCACTATCAGGGGAAGATTACCATTAGGCCGAAATGTGCACAAATTTCGTTAGGAACATCATATATAAGCTGACGCTTCAGCGGTCCACACAGCATTTTTCCTTTTAAAAAGTCGTCCACCAACAAAGGTGGCGACGGGCGGACCAAAATTGCCATTATATTTTAGAAAAAATTCTCCAGATGTTTCCTGTCCCATCTTGCTAACGATATAACAAAATCCATTAGAATAGAAGACTTTATTCTTGTTATAACTTTTTTCGATCGAATCTCTCACCAGTCGGTTTGCACACTGGAAAGCAACCAATAATTTAAGGGAAATATACATAAGTTTCGATTAAGTGCTGATATTCATTCTGCCAAGAGTTTTATACTGTCACGTTGATTGTTACAGTTGCACAATCATAACCAAATCTTGTTTTATTGATTTATCTATTGCTCCCGTCGTCATGTTTGCATAATATAAGTTATCTCTTGTCTCTTAAGAATAAATTTCTTCGGTCGAGAGAAGAACTAAAGTACTTAACAATTTTTTGTCACTTTCATGTGTTTTTAAATTGTAGGTAGGATATTTGCATTTGAAAATAAATTGTGCGAATGTTGTGTTTCAAGATTAAAACTGAGTTGCTTTTTCACTCCGGGTTACAAGTTCAGAAATCCGGAAATTTGGGCTTAAAGGAAATCAAAAAAACCATTTATCAGTCCTCTGGCCACAGCAAGAATATCAGTTATAAAGCCAAAATGGTGGTCATGCAAGAATGATTACGCTGACCAACATTACAGATGCACTGGGAACAATCAAACGAACCAATCAGAACTTGCAGTAACTACATGTCGTCTGCAACAAGCGCGGGAAAACGAGAGCTGGTTACAAGTGGCTTGTTTTACTTCGGATTGGTTGGATAATTCAGCTCGAGATCCTCTATCCAATCACGTATTGTAACAATGCAAAATAAAACCAATATAATGCAAAATTACTTTCGAGCGTATTTTGATACAAGGATACGCGACAAGGAAAAAATGTTTTATTTAGAATAGTTTTCCTTCTGGTGTCATGGCTACACTTAGTTGGAAGCCAAACGCTGATTCTACGCACATTACTGGAAACAGTTTTGGAATGTTTTTTCCGTCAATTGCAAGATGGCAGTCTTGTTTCATGAGTAGAAACACTGTGAAAGAAGTTTTAATAACACACAACAGTGTAACACGAAACAAATACATTTTATTGTCATAAAAATACATAACTCGTGACGCATAAATTAAGAAACCAGTTTGTAACACAGCAGCAGTGGCCGGCACGCTACAACAATATTCTCAAGATTTCTACATATCATCCGCTGATCACGGGATTCCTCTTGTAAGTGGCTTTGCTTTTAATTAACACACCGCCACTATTCCCCGACAAATTAATATCATAGCAATAAATAATCCCTTTACCCCTCAACCAAGAAGTGTTCTCAGTGTTAGAAACATTTATAATGTTTTTTGAGCGTGTATTATCTATATTGAAGATTCAATTAGTTAAACAAGTAAGAACTGTGATCCTTTGTGGAGCCGACACGTTTTGTTTCCTTTCCTTGGTAAGCCGTCTTTCTTTAAAGCAATGAACATATCGTTAGGTGTCTCCCTATAATATTTATGCGAGGAGAAGGTATTAAATCCATTGATGCCCTTAACATGCTTGAAAATCGTGCTGTCGGTCTTGGTTTTCTAAGAAGAAAGAGGGAACATTTAACTCATTAATCATTAAACGTGTTCGGCTAAACCAGGTTTTAAAACATGAAAATTTATAACCGAACACTGGAAGATGGGCCTGGGAACACGGAGTCATACACAGGATTCAAATAAACTTTAACATATGTTCTTTCCATTTGTGCTAAATTTGTAGTCGACAGCGTCAGTAAGCACCTTTAATAAAGGAAACAGTTTTAAACCGTGTTCAACTAAACAGCTTTTAAACATGTTTAAGCTTTGGAGTGAACGGGGTATAAGTAATGAAAGTGAATACTTTTATAATTGGTATATTGGATTTGAGCGGTTTTTAATTGATGGTCGTAAGACTAAAACCAAAGAATTGATGCTCTGTGCAATCAAAACAGAGATGTGCTGTCCAACGAACCAACCATCACTCAAAGTAATTTCTCGTCGCAAACAAAAGACTTTTGCTCCAGATCACGTGCCCATCACGTGCTCATCATGTTTTATGCTTCTCAACTCATGAATTTTCACTTTCAGCACTCTTTTCCACTCTTGTTGAAAGTTCTGTTTAAAAAATGTCCAATATAAGGAATGAAGTATGAAATCAAATCCTTTCTTCAATTTAGCTCGTGGATCTCATGGATTCACGTTGTATGGGAATGGTGAGTCAGAGATGTCACGGGTAAGCAAACAAACATCGGGGCCAATAGTAACCCAAACAAAATGTAGTCATTCGCGCTCGAGAAAGAGCATCCAAACCGTGTTGCATTAACTGACGCCTTCAAGATACTTAAGAGAATACTATGCATTCCTTAATATTGCTAACTTTTAAGTTAACATTAAGTTATCCACAAGCTCACCATTAGATACCTTTGCTTACAAAAATATGTCATGTAACAACAACAACAACAAGGGAGGGACAAGGGAGCAGGGTTGGCGCAGTGGTGAGAGCGCTCGCCTTCCACCAATGTGTCCCGGGTTCGATTCCCGGCCCCGGCGTCATATGTGGGCTGAGTTTGTTGGTTCTCTACTCTGTTCCGAGAGGTTTTTCTCCGGGTACTCCGGTTTTCCCCTCTCCACAAAAACCAACATTTGATTTGATTTAATTTGATTTGTGCTTTACAGTGTCCCCAATTAGTGCGTCAGTGCTAGCTACAGTTGACACTCAAATAAAGTTCATTATTATTATTATTATTATTAAAAAAAGTGTT
The DNA here is from genome assembly GCA_949710005.1 of Ricordea florida. Taxonomy (NCBI): domain Eukaryota; kingdom Metazoa; phylum Cnidaria; class Anthozoa; order Corallimorpharia; family Ricordeidae; genus Ricordea; species Ricordea florida. The sequence continues at coordinate 1,225,361 of OX453279.1, read as the reverse complement.
TTGTTTTAGAATATTCTGCCAGTTATCAAGTCACTGCAATTTTTACACGCTAACCAAAAATGGCTTTGCCCTCTCTGGGAATCGAACCGCTCACGGTCTCTATGTGTTTTACTAATTCCTTGATCGGGGCCAATAGCAACCCAAACAAAATGTAGTCATTCGCGCTCGAGAAAGAGCATCCAAACCGTGTTGCATTAACTGACGCCTTCAAGATACTTAAGAGAATACTATGCATTCCTTAATATTGCTAACTTTTAAGTTAACATTAAGTTATCCACAAGCTCACCATTAGATACCTTTGCTTACAAAAATATGTCATGTAACAACAACAACAACAAGGGAGGGACAAGGGAGCAGGGTTGGCGCAGTGGTGAGAGCGCTCGCCTTCCACCAATGTGTCCCGGGTTCGATTCCCGGCCCCGGCGTCATATGTGGGCTGAGTTTGTTGGTTCTCTACTCTGTTCCGAGAGGTTTTTCTCCGGGTACTCCGGTTTTCCCCTCTCCACAAAAACCAACATTTGATTTGATTTAATTTGATTTGTGCTTTACAGTGTCCCCAATTAGTGCGTCAGTGCTAGCTACAGTTGACACTCAAATAAAGTTCATTATTATTATTATTATTATTAAAAAAAGTGTTTTGTTTTAGAATATTCTGCCAGTTATCAAGTCACTGCAATTTTTACACGCTAACCAAAAATGGCTTTGCCCTCTCTGGGAATCGAACCGCTCACGGTCTCTATGTGTTTTACTAATTCCTAATACTAGAGCTAACGCTCAATGGGGATTTCAGCAGAAATTTGCAGCAATGAAATATACATTATGCTATATAGTTTACGCGGCACAAAACAGTATATTGAAGGGCTCCTTCGCCGCCTTAGTGTGTTTGTTTACGGAACGGATACGTGGTTTTCGGAGCCTTTGGCGCAAGATGTCTTGCATTCCTTAGTAATAAGTCGGGGTTAACAAACATATCACGCGTTGTTAAGAAATTTTTGAGAGCAAATACAGAAAACTATTTTCGGAATTAGAAACTATTTTTTTATCTTTTCTTTGTGAATATGAAACTATGACACAGTCAATACTACACTATAGAAAAGTGTACGATATTTATCGTGGGAATTTAGTCCCAAAAATGTCTTGTCATTGTGACAAGCATAAAAAAGATGGTAAAGCATTTTCAAAAGTGAAATTTTTTGCGAGCTTTCTGTATAACAACATTATTTCATTATGCATGTTCTAGTCGTATTGTTTCGTTCTTTGCACGTGCATTATCCTACACAGTTCAGCTGCAGCATCATCGGCATAATGAATTTTGGGGTGATACGGAAAGCTCGCAAAAAATAGACGGAAATTCAACCAGATGTTCTCAATTCTTGTGATAAAATATGAATCAATGTTAGAACATCAGGCATAAGGAAAACAAAAGGTGTTTGTAGTGTTTGTGATTTGGCTTGTACATCGCAGTTGATTACTACTGAGAAAAACAATAGGATTTGTCCTTCCTGCTTGGCTAAGGTATGTTTGTGCTTATTTCACTCAGTCTATTCTCATTTTCTTTTGCCATGCTTTGCTCGCACGTGTCATATTAAAATCCAGTCGTGGTGTTTTTGTCTCAAGCTATTCCACTTTCAATTTCTCTCCCACCGTTAAACAGTGTGCCCGGAATCCCACAGTGTGGTAGTAATTTATCACCCTTCCCCAAGCTCACTACGACTGAGTGTCTCGTTGAGTCAAAACTCTTTTTAATCCTTTCAAACTTTAAGACATAAATTGTACCTCAACATTTCAACATGCTTTCATCCAGAGCTCATCCCAGCCAGTGCACTTTCAAACCTTCCAGTAAAAAAATACTGTGCAATACAGTCTGCATATAAACGTTTTGTTTTACTTCCACTTTTTTCCCCAGTTAAAAAACAAAAATTTTCTTGCAAGTTGACCATTCTTCGGGCTCAGTATATCAGACGGGAGTTCAGTTGCAACTGGGATCCGGTGTTACGGGTAACGAGCAGCGGAATTTCAGGAGTGATACAAAGCAGTAAAATTATAAATTTAGAGCGAATTCTCTATTCTGATATTCATATTCTTCGGCCTTCTTGTTTATAAAGTTGTTTTTAAAACTCTAATTTCAAAAGACGCCATGATTTATGGATGAGCAATGGCTCATTCATCCGTTTGCCTTTTTGTGAATCGTAATTTACAAAATTCAGTTCGACACTCATAGGCAACTAAAATGGTCTCCGCATGAGGTCTCAACTATGCAAAGCTAAGCTCTCCCAAAAAGAAAAAAGTGACATTTAGAAGAGTATAATTCATGTAAGCTTTCTAGTTGTTCAAAGGTTATCAACCGTAGGAAAGAACATTAATCTTCAATAGTAGCGCCCTATATAAATTAATGTTGGTACATTACAAAAAAAAAATAGAAAAGTTAAAATGACCCACTAGAGCACCATGCAGGTAAATTCTTTTACTTCTTTATGTGAACCATGGATTACATGGTGTATCTGAAATAATTTGGAATAACTTTAATCTGCAAATGAAAGCAAAACCATTAAGAGTGACAATGGGTTTTTAACACCATTGAAGCATGTAAATGGCGTTATTATTCACTTTCTTGTTTGCGTGTTAGTTCTATACCGGCTAAAATTACCGAAAGAAAAAGACCTTTTTCGTCTAACTTAATTCTTTAACTTGGTCAAGAGTTTTGAAGACGTCAGGGCATAAATTATAAGAAATTATGTTATGAATAAAACAATTTTAGTAAATAGTTAGAATATGGCGATAGATACCGTGGTAAACAGTCGGCCATTGCTGTCCATTGCAAGGTATCGTTTCACGTCCATACTGAAAATGCGAACGAGTCCATTTTCCAGAAACTCAAGCAGCCAGCTCACTGCATCAAGAGAAAAAGTTGATTTAAGTTCATCACTAGTCAGAGAAACGCAGTCTTTGTCCAAGGTATCATTAACTGCCATACATGTTATGCGAATAGAGTCATGATTAATTGTCGCGACTTTTTGAAGGAACAATAATCACTTATAAGAGAGCATATTTAGTAAAAATAAAATAGAATTCACCAAGAATTCTGTAGGCAATTTTGGCGTTTTATCTATGTAAGTTTGTTGCCTACGAAATTTCAGACTGCTAGCTCAATAATTGCGCCACGACTTAGTTGAGTTCATCGTTTTGCGGTTTGTATTTATTCAAACAATTTAAATATACATTTTGAAAATGTATAATTAATTCATGAAATTTTGAATCGCTTTGCTAATATGTCTTAACTGTTCCTCAAGAGCATTTTTCCAGTTTTGGTTTGGACTAAAAACCTGACTGATGTTGGGAAAGAGAGGGTGGGAGATTTTGCTTTTACGAAGTCTTGAAATATTCTCATTAGAAACCTTTGTTACTAAAGTACATAGTCCACAAAACAACACGAGAACTACTTACAAAAGCTTTTCAAAATTCGTCGTACTCACAAAAGTTTACTAACATTTTATAAATTTCATTTTTCTTGGTGTCAGTAGGGAAATACTTAAGACAAATCGCCCACTAACGATTGATTTTTTGTAAGCCAAATGAACAAAGAAACAACTGAATGTTCACTTAAATATATGCTAACCTCCATAGCTGGAATGCTCTTGTGTCCCTAGCACACTGCCCTCTTCGTTGACGCCAATAAACCACTGGTTTTTACAGAACAGTTTCACGTTTCTCACAGTGCTATCCACGTTGTCGAGGGTAGAATCTCTCAAAGACAAAAAGTTCAGGTTTATCTTAGAAACCGACCACTGTACCGCGTTCCTTGACAACAGCGTCGACTTTGTAAGGATCCATTCACGGGAAAACCGGCTCCATTCCTTCTGTCGGCGGGTCGAATCTTGGTCATCGTCGACTGGTTTGTTACGAGGCTGGAGGTGAAATGGCTCGGCCTCCATTACTTTAGTGGGTTAATTCTCGTTCAAGCCAAGCTTTGAATCTCTTGCAGTTCACACTGGCTGAAAAATGAGGAATATTGCACTTTGATAAGCGACTTCAGGTCGGACAACATTCAATTCAACCGGAAGGGCAATTGACGCCAGTGTTATAAAGCGACATTGTGTGACGTTTAATACATCTGCGTGACGTACGATTTAAGTGTTCTTCAAAAACACAATGAAAATTCTGAGAGTTTTGACTTCAAATTGTTGTAATCTGCATTTAAAACACTTCAAGTTTAGAATGAATTATTTAAACTTTTCTACGCAAGATAAATTAAAGTGACAGACAATACCCACCAAACTCCATTCGCATTAAACGTATAAGTTTTCTAATCCGGAAAGCTGTCAAGAGTTTTTCTGAAATTGGACTTTTCCAAGAGAAAATTAGGCTCCTCATTTTCTCTTGACTTTTCATACTGTAAGTAAACGTTATGTCGCAGTTATGACCTGAACGAACGTGCCAAAGCAACTTTACCAAAAAACTGCAGTGAGATCAATATTTTGCGGCGATCGACAAGAAAACGATGATTTTTAGATATCAATCGCTTTCGAATCTTCAGTTATCGTGAATGAATCTTTTACTTAACGTGTTTCTTTCTTCTTTCTTTTATTTCAATCATTTTTTTTTCCTTTTTTGTTTTTAGAAAAAGACCGTAAAAATATGTGGGTCTTTTTGCCCTGAAGCGACAACCCGCGTTAAATTTATTTCCCACTCGATCTGGCGTGTGCACCGACCAAAAAATGCAAATTAATAATTGCTAACAAATTGCGAATTTGATGTCATTAGAGACAAAAATAGGTTCTCAGTTATACTTACACTCGGCTTCGCGAAACTTAAAATGACAAAGAAAAATTTGAACAGCTTAAAAGAAACTTGAACCAAGAGAAATTTTTGCGATTTGCAAATATTTGATTCAAAAAGATAATTCCGTGAAATTAAACCAAAAATTAACTTCCTTGTCTGAAGACAAAAGGCTTTGTTTATAAAAAGCAAGGCAGTGCTGAAGTGTATTTCACTGCAGAACTAACTGAAATACAAATAAAACTGTGATCACCTTCTGTTGCTAAATGAATAAAAAAGATGGCGGCAATTGGTGCTTTTTTGACAAATTGATTCTAAAGAAATGTACTTGAAAACCTTTTTCCTCGTTGCTTTTATCGCTTTCCCTCATGCTCAGGTCTATGAACCACACTTATATCAATTTGTATTTTCATCTTTCATAACAATTTCTACTTGAAAACTTTTTTTGTTCATTCGATCAGTTTTCAAATGTTCATTGTTTAGACACAATTTTACTTGAAAACCGTTCTGTTCATTGTTTCGTTCGCTTCCCCTCACCCTTAAATCTCTTTAACATACCAACATCGATCGGTGTTTTCATCGCTTGTAAAAATTTTTGCCCTTCAATCGTAGGAAATTCTTTACTGATAGAACCGATTTTCATTTAATCGTCTCTTATCGTATTTTTACAGACGTCTTGATTTTCTTCTCAGTGTCAGATCAGTTTCCGCGCCTGAATCTGCATGGTCGATAAACTTCCATTGATTATGAGTCGTCTACTGTCGAATTTTTCTGTTGTTTCGGCGGCCAGTCTACTAATATCACCTGTTCTTATGCTTGCTAAAACCTGTCTTTAAACTCGTAACTTCCTAAACTACTTTCAAACTTTAGCGTTAAGAGCTTTTCACTGAGACGTGTTTAGATTAATTTAAAGACTGATTTTACCGGTCGCGGACGTCACGAAATTTCCATCTACGTAGTTAAGTCTGTGCATTCAAAATTTCTCCGGATGTCAAATAGCTTTAAATTTGCGCTCAAAGTATTTTTCTGAGTTGTTTTTACCCCTCGAGTTCGCTATATCAGGCTTATTTTGTTATAACTGCATTTTTTAATCGTGCTTTACCAGGCTCCTGGCTTTACTTTCTTGTTAACCTTGTCAGTGACTCGACGTAGAAAAATGAAGTTTCAACGGGAAATAATTTGAAGTGAACAATTCGGTAATTGTTTCGTTTTGAATCAGCAACTCACATTACTTATTCCATCTTTTTTTGGACGAGAGAGGGGAAGGAAGTTAAGTGTATGCAGGTCATGGTAATGGGCTCCTGGTGCATGACTTCTGCAAAAAGATATCAGCTCTCACATAAAGTTAACATCATTATATCTACACCACATTATTATGAAAATTCGATTTCATTTTTACCCTCAAATCAATTTTTTTTTTCCAGAATCATCAACTAACCGTCTCTCCTCCCTCTCCTCCCTCTCAAAAACCAAATCGACTAGTTTGCCAGCCAAACCTGACCTAATGGCGCGTCCATTTCAGGTTTGACCGGTTAGACAAGTTACTTATGAGTTCGAAAACTGGTCTGACTGGTTAAAATATTGAATCACAGACCTGTTGGTTGCTTCAGATCCAGAGCAACCGCCAATGTGTGGAACTGGTGTCGCGGCTTAATTATAACTAAGCCACAGTTCACCAAAGCGAGTTCTCCGCTGTAATGAGTAGGGAGCAAAACACAGATAAAAGTGACATATTGAGGTGTTATGCGATTTGTATCTTAGTAGAACTTTCAAGGCGGCGTAATCTATTTGGTTAATTTTATTGTAATACAGCAGCTGTGATGCGCTCGCTTGGTCAGATATAAAGATAAAATTACTCCCAACTAAATGAAATGAAAGCCAGTTCTTATCAACTTACCGAGGGAAAGATCGATCATAATAAAATTCAAAATGTCGCGCGTTTGAAGCCAATTTCTTCATCTAAGGAATCAGTAGAAAAGAAGCTTGCTTCGCAACTTGATTCCTGAAGTTTTTTATCGTTGAAAAAATGCGGAAGAAAAGGAACAAACCACAATTTAGTTTTCTGTCAAGGCGTAGGTCTTATTTGAATGGTTTCAAAACTATCCCAAAATAACCATAGCAAGCACTTTTATGACCCGAAGTTTCTTGTGAAACTGACAGTAGCTGTAGAAAGCTGTTAAGGCCAAAACGTTCCTTCCCTTAGTTTTAGAAGCTGAAGCAAGTGCATTTTTTAAGTGACTTGAAAAACCCTTGACAAGTACAAAAGTAAGTGACCCAGAATGCATTTATGGAACGTCTTTCTTCGCAAAAGCGTTCTAATGGGGTTTTCGGTTCTACTTCTATTTACTCTAACTTAATCTTTACTCACAAGAACTGTGATTTCTCATAAAATGAAGATTGTGTGAATGAATTTTTCAGTGGAAACTTTGTAAGGTGCTCTTTAGCAAACCTACAGGCCCAATCAACCTCGAAAGGCTTCATTTAAAAAAATGCACGTAAGTGAATCGATTTAAGGACTTTGGTAGGTCACATTATTAGGTTAGTAGGTCATCATTATTCAGCGTTTTTGTACCCAGGGAAACTTATCTGCACTATTTCTTACCTCCTTGACCGAACCAACTGTAGACTCCTAGGGTCTGACTGTTTCTCTGGGTGGCAAAACTCAGTTTGATTTCAGTGCCAAACAAGGCCGTCTTCCATGAAATCTGCCACCTCCCAAGATGACTGAAAATTTAACAGATGGTGAAATGACAACACACGCTAAATATGTTGTGGAAATTTCAAAATAGCACATAGAGTTTTGACTTGAGATCTCCATAAATTGCACCTAAATACACAAACAAAGCTTTAAACTTATTGCTTTCTTCTAATGGTGCCAAAATCGCAGACAATTTTCTTGATGTTTTCACCCAACAAATTGATTTGTGAAAGCTTGATGGAAAATTAGCTGGCATATTTCCTATATTTTGAGTCAATGTTATTGTTTTTATCAGGACAGACTAATGAAAAAAATTTCCTTTGTAGTAAATAATGGAGATTTCCTCTCAACTTGAAAGGTTGCACATTTGCATGCATGAAGTCTATACTCCCCGCTACTTTTACGGAAGTGGACATTCCACCGAAAAATATGCCAATTTAGCGTTCTCCACAACGGCGACCGGTGACGTTCAGCGTCTAAGTACAACCTATATTTTCATCTTTTACGAAAGTATTTTGATTTTGTCGTACACTGTAAAGAGATTTTTTAAACGACAAAAATCTTATTGAGTTGCCTTCAAATATTCTGCAACATAATTGTAATGAGAAATGAACATTTTGATCCCAGCGGGATACAAATTCGACAAAACTGACTAAGAGGGCGGTTACCACAATTATTAATTTTTTCTTTCCTTTCCTGTTGATTTTCTGACGAAAACAATTTTACTTTGCAGTAGTGTAGTTTTTATACTAGCCAGTGCAGAGGGGAATATCACAGAGGCCAGTCGAAGAGGTTAAGATTCTTCTCTTTCAATCGTCGTAAATCATTGCAAATAATAACAAGAGCTTCGATGCATCGGTGGGGAATCGAAGCGCAAAAAATTGGATCACTTTACCCCATTTTTTTTCTTTTTCCGGGGTTAAATTCACATTATCAGCCTTTTTGATAAGATCAAATTGTTTCTTTGTAACTGACCGGGAGATCGAGCGCTTGTCTCAGTAAACAGGTACCGCTGTCCAGGCAATGAGGGCGCGGTAGATCCCCATGTTGCCAGTGCTGTATAAAAGGTTAATTTTAATCGGATTTCCGGTTTTAATCAAATGTTCTTTTAAAAAATGAGTGAGTATTTTATTTAATTTTTTTGTTTCAAATTGTAAAGACTTTCGTAATGCACCAGTGACAAAACGGATGGATTTTCCGGCGGGGATTCGCTTTGCAGCAAGAAGGTCAGATGGGAAGGGAAAAGTGGAAAGGGTCTACCAAGCAGAATGGAAGAATTAACTGGTTATTATACTGAGGCCTACTGAGGGCCTGACCTACTAGTACCAGTGGTTTTAATTTTCTCCTTGCGGAGAAGAGTGAGGCTTCATTTAGCTGCAGTCACCCAGGGGGAGAGAGTGGGGTGAGGGAAACGAGCAAAACTCCAAACACTTTCTGCATCTAGTAAACGTTGATCGTTCCCGAGTTTCGGAATCTCTCATAAATCAAATACTTTTATACGTACTGCTGTTGGTCAAGTTTATTTACTTTAAAAGGAATATGTAACTGTACAAAAATGGTTTATACCGTAAGCGCGCATGTGTTGTTGCATAAAACCAATAAACTCGTTTTAAAGTCAAACCTTACATGAGGGTGCGATGCATTTAAATATGAAACCCTTTCAATAATTGCATCCCTGCTCAAAGAAATTTTGACTTTGACGAGACAATGCTGTTAAGCGATTCTCGGAGAGCCACTGAGTAGGAATTGTTATAAAACTGTTATGAAAATTTTGAAACTCTAATATAAAATCCTCAGGTGAGAGTACCTCTGTTTTATATTCATATGACTGACTGTTCCTGTCACACATTCGCTCACACTCAGCGCGAAAGTGTGGACTCGTTGCTAGTTGCGAGGGGTGATTATCCACTGTCCAAAGTTCCGTTAACAACTGTCCGCATCAATGATTAAAAACTTTGCTTTGTTTTGAGTGCTTGACGTCTGTCTCCCATTCTTTGGTATTCCAGTCCGTGAAAGCGCCAAGAATGTATCGTACAAGGTTCTTCTGTAATACGCAGCGGATGCAAACGTGTGATAAGAAGTACTTTGCATTGTCTCCCGAAAAACCGTTTCGTCGGTTGGCAAAGGCTACAAAAGAAATATTAATCAAATGAATGGACGAAAAAGAAAAGAATTAAAGAAAAAAAAACGGACAGACAGACTGACGAAGGAGTTAACAAGTGATACATTGATACATTATAATTATTGAAATTGAACAACTAGTTTAGTTTTCGAGAACTATACGATATCAGATGAAATCTTTTCGCTTTGTTGAAGTTGTAAGGAAATAGCTTATTTTACATGGTTTTGTTTGTTTTCGGTCATATAAACGTACTAAGTACAATTTTGGCCCTTTCACTTCCAAGTGCATGCAAAAACATCAATACATTTCTAAAATGGGGAAACGTTCACATCACTAAGTGAAATAAAACAGATAAAACTGCTTTTAAATGACCTCTGAAAAACTAAACCAAGTTTACTTCTTTATCATAGCAGAGGCAGCTACAGTCCAATGAACCAATGAAACACAAATTTATCGATTAGACGCCGTCAGCACTAAGCGCGGGAAATCGTTTGCGAACATGTCACGTGTCAGTTAAGCTTTACTTTTGGTTGAGAGGGACGTGAGATTTTTTAGCCAGTTTCTTCCTTAGCAATACAAACAATATACAAAAATTTTTTCAATTACTTATGAATTAATCCAATTAAGTCTGTGGCAGAGTATTTTTCTATTGCCGTTAGTTGGTGAGTGTACATGGGAACAAGTATAAAGCAGTTGGGATATATTGAACGCTTAAAAGGCAAACAAACAGCCTTACCGAAGTATACACAGCACCGTTTTGATCCATTGCTACATAGCGCCCAGTTGCAACTCCTTGTAAACGCTGTAGCCCTCTCCCTACGGACAGCAGCTTCAGCTCAGCTGGAAAAGCAAAGCAAACTAGTTGAAAATCTTCAACTCCTGTCACCCACACAGACAAACCCCCCCCCCCTTCCCCCACAGGGGGATGTCCCTTTATTTTGGCTATACGGGGATGTGCCGCTGGACAGGGTACGGTTTTTTGGCCTGAACAGGATAAACAATTTCATTCGTCTCTCCCCTGAACAAGGGCAGAATCTGTCCTAAACAGGGTATAGTAATACCAGCCATTACAAGGTTATCAATCCATTCAGACCATTTTCTGGACAAGAATGCTACTGTTGTCAGTATTTTTAATTTAAATTATTTTTCCATTTATCAGTATTATGAAACGATCGCATTGACAGAATAAATCGTGCCGGTAGGTCAAGTTTCTTTGTGTTGGATAACGTGATGAAAGAAAAATGTCACTGCGTCGCACAGGCAGGAGTGCATTCCCCCATTCAAGTCTTAATAACTTAAGACGCGTTAAACATGATTTCTAATAATAGAATAGATTATTAAACAGTTTAAATTTCTGTAAAACGAGAGTGTGTATTTTGTGTCTAGTCGTAAACAGGGTCTTAAGATAGACGGTGTTGCCCTACACAGGGTAGGCTTTTGAGAGTATTTTGTCCTGAACAGGTTCTGGATGTCAAACCCTTGGCGGCACCCCTATACCCAAACATAGGTCAAGTACCCACCCCCGGGGAGGGGACAAACCATCATCCATATGTTGAAAGATACTATTGGTAACCAATTTTTAGAAAGGTACTGAGCAATACTTCTCTGAGGTACTGTTTATTTCAATATATAGTGAGGTTCTTACTATTTCATCTGTGGATCAAACCATGCAGTGTGACCATTCTTTGTAAAGCTACTGAACAGTACTGTGCTGTGGTACTGTTTGTTTCACTATACAGTGTGGTTCTAACTCTTTCATCTGTGGATCAGACCATGCAGTGTGACCATTCTTTGGAAAGCTACTGAACAGTACTGTACTGTGGTACTGTTTGTTTTTCTATACAGAATGGTTTTAACTTTTTTATCTGTCGATCCAACCATGCAGTGTGACCATTCTTTGGAATCTGCTACCGAACAGTACTGTACTGTGGTACTGTAAGTTGTCTATCTGTACTGCGTGGGTAATAAAAAAGAACCACTACCACAAAAATTAAATTTGAAAGCAAGAAACAAAATTCAAAGTCAAATTTACCTACCAAAACTACTTGAACAGTTTGTTGTTCCACTGACTGAGCCATCCTGGGCGATTTGGAGGAAGACTTTTGATTTGCCGTAGAGACGAACTGTTATTTCAAAAGAGGACATTTTTGCTGGCACCATTGTCGTTATTTTTGGGTTAATGGAGAGGCTAGAAAGACTCGTAGAGCGACGAGAGCGTCCCATTTGAAGACCTGTAAACTGCCAGCTTGAGGAACTTTTGTCCGTCTGAAGCTGTTTTACGTTTGGGTCCGTTGGTTTGAGAACTGCGGAGCGAACGGAACAACCAAACGCGAAGATGAGAAGAATAACCGAATGCTGAAAATAGAAAAAAACTGTGATATCATGCTCATAGATACAAATAGTAGTTTTGTTATAATTAAAATAATGAATATAGATTTTTGAGAAAAATCACTCTTAATAGAAACATTCCACAGCTGTAAGACGATACTATCACTCGCAGTGATACCAAGTTCAAAGAATAAATGTCTTTGACCATCGTATGGTTTCTCTGCAGGCGTGGATTCCCGCTCTCAAGAGGCTAAAGCAAACTAACTTGATTGTCTACACCTCAAAAGTTCAAAAAATGCAAGAGCGCGTAACCTCTTAACTTACCATGATCGTCAGACTGAAGCGGTGTTGCTAGTTGGAAAAGACAGTTTTTTTAAAACTTCTGTTTCTTGCAGACTTAGTCAAGTGTTCTTTGCTACCTCTATTTGCACCAAGTTTGCGTGATAAGCCTCACTTAGTGTAAACCCTTTTATACCTGGCTTCACGGACATTTCGTGAGTTCAAAATAACTGCAAAGACGATGAAGCATTTTTAAAGAATGCTGTAATTCTTGAGGAAAAAGGACAAAGGTGGGTGTTTCCTTGCCACAGCCCAAAATTAACAGGGTACCGTGTAATAGATTCGTTCAATATTAAAACTTTTTATTTCAACACCAATTTGATTAAACTACCGAAACTGTAAATATTTTAAGTTTGCTCCACTTTCATGTAAAATCACACCAAAAGTTATCTTGTTTCGGAGTTTGCAAAAAATTACTTGCAGTCGCAAACTCAAATGAGCGAAGTTTACAAATTTTTGCATTTCCATGGACCGGGGTTTTTTTTAGGGAGTTCCTTTTCTTTCATTTTATTGCAACGTTGTTTACAATTTCCTGTTCTCTTGTTTTCCGTTTGTTAAAGGCACGCGCCTAAATTATGCTATTAGAAAGTCACTTAACTGTGGAAATATTCCGCTTATATGTAAATCTATGAGGCACTTAGCACTCGTGCTAAGAATAACAATTAACAATTTATCCTTTAAGTATAATCATGTAAAATGGTTGCTGCTGGCTCGTTCGAGATTCTCTTTGTCAAAACGCGATAAACAGTTTCCTTCTTAGCGTTTTTTTTCGTTTCCACTTTTAACATTGGCCGAGTTTTTAGCTTAAGTGCCTCGGGGAATCAAATGAAAGCTTTTCTTTACGAGTTAAATGAAACAAGCTATTTCGCTCTCTTGCTTTCAGACGTCGGCTTGATTGAGTCACGTGGTAAGAATTTCCTCATATGGCACTTCACGTGAACGTCAAATGAAGGTAAGTGCGACAGGAAGTCAAGTGTGTCTTTTGTGTGCATTTGATTTCCGGTGACGCAATACGACTCTCCGCAGCAAAAGGATTAAGACGATTTAGATTATGCCAATGCCTTTGTCCAGGCTGTTTTGTGTATTTTGCTGATAATAAACGCTGCGCAGGCTCCGCGGTTTTTACCCAGGTAGAATTGAAGAGGAACTCTGGTGGTTTCGAAACGCGATCGAGACATGGTCAACCCTGGAAATAGAAACTGCAATCACTCTTTTGGCGAACTTGTCACCGAAAGAAGTGTAGGAGTTGTGAAAGAGACTGGATAGAGGTGCGTGGAGTCGTGTGGATAGCCGTATGTATGAAATAAACCATATGTTTGTACTGCAGTTGCAAAAATAATAGAAGAGTTGATCTCGCAGTACAAAGGCAATTTTAAACTAAAAAAAAATAGGCTCAAAACCCCTAATTACCGTATTGTTAATGTCATTGAATGACAAGAAAAGGAAAATAATGGAGGATAAAAAAGGATGATACGCAAGAACAAAACTTTGAAGCCCGGGGACGACCCCGTCGCTTTGTTGGAACCCGTAAGTATGGTGAACATTTACCCCCAATAAATTGCCGTGACACCACCGTAGATTTAATACCACTCTTATTTTAACAGTTAAGAAACTTAAGACAAGTGCAAATCCGAATCAGTGTTTTACTATTTTCAGCTATTTTCTTCGCAGTTTCACCCTAAAAATGGCTGGAGAAACTAGGGATGCTGGGAATGTGCGCGCCTTTCTCTTTAGGAACCTTTGAATGTCGGGGGTTCGGGGCCCGGCATCACGTGCTCTTGCGAGCGTACCATATCCAATTTCTTCAGAGGAAAGTTGTATAATAAGGCTGGGTATTTAAACGTCTTACTCTGTTCTTGTCTGAAGTCCAGCGCGTAAAAATACCCAGCTGTTTAAGACTTAATGCTGAATAAGTAATATCACAGCATGGCTCTCATGCATAATCAGGCTCATACTATACAAGTATTGGAGGAAGAAGGGTAGAAAAAGTCTGTAAAATAAGAAACTGTTTCTCCTAGAGATAAAGCAGGTTCTGATGTAAAGAAGATCTAAATAGAAATTAGAAGCTGTTCCTATTTCGATCGTCCTGTTAGGTCTGAGAAGGACTGTTGATGACATGACGGACGTCATGGGAATTTTACCGGAAGCTCTATATCAGGAAGATCAGCAAACGGAAGTTCCATCGGAAGGTGGGCGGAAGTCACCTTCAGAATCAAGTACTTGACTTTATGTATGATAACAGTTCTTTTCCAGACAGTGAGCACCCGGACAAATTGAACTCGACAAAAAACTACTGAGACTACTGGTGTCATACAGTTTACAGTGGGCTGGCCAAGATTAATCGACTTCCCCTAACCGCAATTCTCTCTCCCTTCACCACTTCCAGGTTGCAAGATTACTCTGTTGTCAATGCAAGCATGCGAAAGGTGACAAGGGAAAACCGCAACGTTATAAAGCTTCTCGTGTGTCTTTAAAACGAAGTGAGTGAGAAAATTGTGAACTTTTTATAAAAAAATCACTGCCAACAGAAAATAGTAAATCAGAGGTACTGGACACTAGAAATTTCAGTCCCCAGTCCCTAGGCGGAGTACGTTCTTAATCGCCTGTGACAATATTGAATCGAAAATATCTCGTGACTCACGAATGATTAGACAACTCTTGAAAGGAAGGTTCTCGACCGTCAGTTTCATGAAAATGTGGGTGTTTTTGCTTTTTGTAACCCTTTTCGTGTTAGGTTCTGGCTTTGAATGCCAGTTTAAGGGAACAGCGAAGAATGCCAAAAAACTTCAAGTCCACCTCGTCCCTCACACCCACGACGATGTTGGATGGTTGAAAACCGTGGACGAGTATTTCTACGGCGCGAACAACTCCATCCAGCACGCTGGCGTACAGTATATTTTGGACTCTGTTGTCCCTCAGTTAAGCGCAGATCCATTGAAGAAGTTCATTTACGTGGAAATTGCGTTCTTCGAGCGGTGGTGGCGGGAGCAAAGTCCAGCCATGCAGGCGGAAGTGAAGAAACTTGTGAAAGAGAAACGATTGGAGTTCATCAATGCTGGTTGGTGTATGAACGACGAAGCCGCCACTCATTACAATGCCATTATTGATCAGATGACTTATGGCCTTACATTCGTCGATGAAACGTTCGGATCGTCGGCTCGGCCTCGGGTTGCTTGGCACATCGATCCTTTTGGCCACTCTTCGGAACAAGCATCGCTCTTCGCGCAAATGTCTTTCGATGGATTTTTCTTCGGCCGAATCGACTACGCTGACAAGAGTCTACGGCTCAAGGAAAAGAGAATGGAAATGGTATGGAGGGGGAGCAGAAATCTTGCAAACTCTGACATTTTCACAGGTGTACTGTACAATGGTTATAATCCTCCCCGCGGATTCTGTTTTGATCAGTTTTGTGCAGACCAGCCTATCCAAGACGATCCAAACTTATTTGATGTTAATGTTAAAGAGAGAGTGAATGCATTTGTAGCCACAACATGTAGTCAGGCGTCCCACTATAAAACAAACCATATCATGTTGACCATGGGTTCAGATTTTATGTACGAAAACGCGAACTTGTGGTACAAGAACTTGGACAAGCTGATCAAGTACGTCAAAGAGGTAAGCACTGCTGTTGTGGCAGACTTCCACAAAAATGACGGAGTTTCCCGTCGGAAGTTTTAGAAAAGCACCTTAAAAGGTACCAAAACTTTGTTTGATGAGCGTGGCTTAGCACAATTAAATACCCGCCAAGAGAACTAGTTCAGAGACCTTCTTTACACTTTAAATTAAAATTATTCCACCTTAGTGTGATTACCGGTAACAACTTTCGAATGATTTCCGCACAGGTCCCTACTTCATTATGCATGCTGTAGCCGTACAAGAAATGTTTGCACGCGCACTTCCCAAGACAATTCAACTACAGCATGCATAATGAGTAGGGACCTGTGAGGAAATCTTACCACAATTTTATTTGTCTATGTTGTGGTTCAATTTTATCCTTGGCTTAGATTGTATTTTCCTTTGTTTTTGAGTATGTTAATGCATGATAATTATTATGTAGGAGTTTTAAAAAGAGATATTTATCAGTCATGAACAAAAGGAATTCCAAATAAGGTGGATTAAAGACTTTTTGACTAGTACTTTTAAGGACTGGGAAACTATGCAACTCATTTGTCTATTATTGTTTGCCTCAATGTACAAGAAGTTTATTGTTTGGAGGCTGTTGCTGTACCATCTAAGTTACCAACCTTGTTAGGAACATTTCATTGATTAAATTCCCAACCACTCTCATTTTCACACCAGATATTAATAATGTGTCTAACTCAGTTGGTAGTGGAGTGGTCCAGATTTTTGGAGTCGGCTTCAAATCTCCCTTAGAATTGGAGTTCACTCTGTATTTCCTTTCCGAGTAAGATGTCAACTAATCATCATCATTTTTGTTTTCCCTTTATTAGGATGGCCGTATTAATGCATTTTACTCCACACCAACATTGTACCTGGATGCGCTTCATAGTGCTAATCAGACATGGGGGTTAAAAACTGATGATTTCTTTCCTTATGCTGATTGCCCACATTGTTACTGGACTGGTTATTTTACCAGCCGTCCTGCTCTCAAGCGTTATGTCAGAATTAACAACAATCTTCTCCAGGTGTGGTTTCTTTTAATATAACAACCACAGAATTATGAGAAACAGTGCAACAGAATAACTCTTTCATTTTGTGAGTGTTCAGGACGTTATTTCCCAAGAGTTGAGTGGTACTGCCACATATATTGTATGGGCCACATAGGTGTGTGTTCTTGTGAAAGAGTATCATTTTCCAGGAAACTAATCAGTTGTTTGAAGATTTTAGTTTAGACTAAGGAAACCAGTTGCCACTCAAAAAATAAAATTGTCCAATTTAAATTTATCATCCCAAGTAGCCCCCAACTCCCCACCCCCCCCTCACAGTAATTTCTTCTGACAAAATCAAATTCTATTTAAACAAATAGATGAAGAAAACTGATTAATTTATTGAACTTATGGGTCTTACATGTAGGTTGATCTGACATGAAAGTCTCCAAATCAATACTCAAGAAACTGTGTAAGACTCACTAAGGGAGAATTGCTTTCTACATCTTGGGAGTGAAAGGGTAAAGAGCATATGACTGCAAATGTTGAGGATTTACATTAGTTTGAAAGGATGTGATTTTCTTTCAGTTTACCTTTCAGACCTTTTTCATGAACCATTTTTTAAAAGACATTTAAATATTCTGTCAATTCTTTTTTTTTGGTTTATCTGGAAAAGTTGAAAATATAAGCAAACTGCCACCAGGGACTATTTCTGGTTTTGGATGTTTGTATAGTCATGTGTTTTTCACAAGATCTCACGCAGAGTATACTACAGAGCAGAACCATGCCTGAAATTGTTATAACAACCATTTTCCAACCTTCCATTTTGCATTTGTTTTGTTGTGTGTATGAAAACTGTTTGTCAAATTTGCACTAAGTTGAAGACTACTTCTTTTTTTTCTTGGCTGGCTTCTTTTCCCTTTCTCCAGGAACTCCTTACATAGACATGCGAAAATCTTACAGACAGTGTGACCAGTTGAACTGAGACTTTATATGAGGATGCTGCCATAATAAAACCACCTTAAATCATTTTTGCTGGTAGCTGGGCCCTTGGAAAACCTATTTTACGTCGGCTGTTTTTAATCTTTGCAGTTTTTTTATTGCAGGTGTGTAAGCAACTAGAACTGATTAGTGGCACTTCTCAGAAAAATGGCTTCAGTTCAGATGTTTTGCGCAGAGCAGTGGGCGTGGCACAGCATCATGATGCTGTAACCGGCACGTCTAAGCAGCATGTTGCTGATGACTATGCAAAGAGACTTGCAATTGGTGCTGTTGAGTGCCAGGTAAGGTCATCTTCGTAGCGTCTCCAAACAACCACTCATTGCTAACAGAGGGAGGCAACTTTGCCAGTTTTGTTAGGGCAGAGTTAATAGAGGGAACTCTGGTTAGGGCGTGGATCTTGTAACACCAAAAGTGGTTGGTCAAACGAGTCGATAAAGTACGTTGTACCACTGCGGTATTTAAGGGGTGCTGACGTTTCGAGCGTCAGCCCTTCGTCAGACCTTGTAGTCTTCGTCAGGGGCGTAGCCAGGATTTTTCCAGGGGTACGCACAGTTTTTCAAACCTCCCCCCACCCCTACCCCCAATTCCCAACTCTTTTTCAAGTGGCTTGAATAAAGGCGAGGTTACGTTGTAAGCCTAGCGTTTTTACTGTATATGAAATGACAACTAAGTCGTAAAATTTTTTTTCGCCTTTTTCGGTTTTTCTATTTTATTTAATTTTTTTACTTTCGACTTTTTTAGGTACGCACGTGCGTATCGTGTGTGCAAGTAGCTACATCTCTGACTCTGGTTATCCTGGGCTAACTCTTGCTTTGACCATAAAATGGATTTTAAATACTGTAAGGCCATTACGGGTTTAGCTGAGACACAACTGGTCAGTCTCCCACTAGTTGGGTCTCTCAAGTAGTTTCTACACCGTCTGCAATAAGCACAATAAAATTTGCTGCTGAAAAGCTTAAACTATACAGCTTGCGGTCATCCTGATGTAGGTAGAAAAGAGCAGTTGTTGGCGTTGCTAACCTTAGCGGAATTCGTCATTAGAGTTTAAATTTTTAAGAATAAGTATTTTTGTTCTATTTTACAAGTAAAAAACGGACTTGGATTAAACATAGTCAACCTCACAGCTATTGAGCGGAACGTCGAGTGGCGACGAGTGCCCCTGGGGCCCGGGTGGGGTATAATAATAATAATAATAATAATAATAATAATAATAATAATTTAACATTTATATTGCGCAAAATACATGTGAATATGATCAAATGCCCATGTTTGGGTATAGGGGTGCCGCCGAGGGTTTGAAATCCTAAACCTGTTTAGGACAAAATACTCTAAAGAGCCTACCCTGTGTAGGACAACACCCTCTATTTTAAGACCCTGTCTAGGACAAGAGACAAAATACACACTCTCGTTTTACAGGGACTTAAACTGTTTAATAATCTATTTCAGTCAGAGAAGTCATGTTTGATACGTCTAAAACCCAGTTATTGCGTCTCTACACTTAAGCTAAACAAAAGGTATCAAGCATTAAGTTGCTTAGTGGATGCATCCCTACCTGTGCGACACAGTGACATCATTCTTTCATCACGTTATCCCACACAAAGAAACTAGACCTACCGGCACGATCTATTCTGTCAATGCGCGCTTGTTATAATACTGATAAATGGAAAAGTAATTTGAATTAAAGGATATCCACAACAATAGCATTCTTGTCCAGAAAATGATCTGATGCTGATTGATGACCTCGTAATACCATACCCAGTTTAGGACAGGTTCTGACCTTGTTCAGGAAAGAGGCGAGTCAAATTGTAATATTCTATACCCTGTTCAGGACAGCGAGGCCAAAAAACCATACCCTGTCCAGCGGCACGTCCCCGTATAACACTCCCTACCCCGGGGGTCGAGTGTAAGGTTTTTCTTTCCTCGTCAGTAACTTTGAAAGAAAATCAGGCAGACATGGAGTACGGGTGATTTTTCAGTAAATCATATAAACAGAGAGTGTTTTCAAAATGCGTAATTTATGGCGCTATTCTCTGTAAGATGGACGAGGGACTTGTCTGCAAAATACTTTTCAGCTGTGAAGGAATCTGTAGATAGCCTGAACTTTTGTATGGCCACTGACTTTCGTTGCAGACAGTTCTATATCAACAAGCACTTAGTGAATTAAACTTTCGTTCTCTCCGTAGGGTTTGATCAAGGATGTTCTTGGCAAGTTCACAGTGAAAAATGCCCAATTTAAGCCACCAAACATGATGTTCTGTAACTACCTTAACATTAGCAGTTGCCCAGTGACCGAGGAAAGCAAATCTTTCACTGTCACAGTTTACAACCCCCTGGCTCGTGACGTCACATCTATTGTTAGGCTACCTGTGACTAGCAGCTCAGTGGTTGTGACTGGTCCACAGGGTTCTTCAATTAAAAGCCAAGTTCTCCCGATTTCCAGTGAGACAGCTTGGCTACGTCGAGTTCAGAAACAAGATCAGGGCTCCTCCAAGTATGAAATTGCTTTCGCAGCGAAGGCTCCTGCGCTGGGCTTTGCAACGTACTTTGTCAACGCAACAAAATCTTCCCACTTGAAGAAACTTTTACATTGGGATTCAAAACCTAATTATGGGGATAAGGATGGAGTCTCTATTGAAAATGAATTCATCAAGCTAGTGTTCTCTTCAGACACTGGCCGGCTAGCTAGTATGACTGATAAATTGTCTACTCTCTCACTTCCATTGAACCAGGCATTTTATTGGTACAATAGTAGTATTGGGAATGTCTATAGCGACCAACCTTCAGGTGCTTACATCTTCAGACCTAACAGCAGCAAACTGTTCAATGTTTCCAGTGGCAGCAAGGCGCAAATTCAGGTGTTTAAGGGTGCTGTGGTTCAGGAAGTGCGCCAAGTATTCTCCCCGTTTGTGAGCCAAGTGGTCAGGCTGTTCACCGGTCAGCGGTATGCCGAGTTTGAGTACACAGTCGGCCCAATCCCCATTGATGACGGGCTCGGCAAAGAAGTGATTGCGCGCTTTGATACTGATATCAAATCAAATAAACTCTATTACACTGACGCTAACGGACGGGAAATGCAGGAACGCAAGAGAAACTACAGGAAAACCTGGGAACTTAATGTCAGCGAACCGGTGGCGGGAAACTATTATCCAATCAACAGCCGAATTTACTTGAAGGATGACAGCAGGCAGTTGACTGTGTTGACAGAAAGGTCGCTGGGCGGGGCTAGTATGAGGGACGGGTCGCTAGAGATCATGTTACATCGGCGACTTCTTAAAGACGACAAGAGAGGTGTGAATGAGCCGCTCAATGAAACTGGGGTCAGCGGGAAGGGACTGATTGTCCGCGGAAAGTTGTGTGTTACCCTTGCGCCACCAAAGTCGTCCGCTGCTCTACATCGCGTGATTGGAGAGAGGCTACTCTTAGAGCCATTGTTGAGTTTTGCCGAGAACGATCTGACGTATAACAAGTGGACGAGCCAGTACAATGTAGTGCACAGCGGTTTGACCCGTGAACTACCGTCGAATGTACACTTACTGACCCTGGAGACTTTGAATGACAATTTGTTGATCCGAGTGGAACACCAGTTTGAGAAAGGCGAAGATGACAAGCTCTCGCAACCCGTGAATATTTCTCTCGCTGGTCTCTTCACTGATTTCGACATTGAGTCAATGATTGAAATGAATTTGTCTGCTAATCAACTCCTTAAAGACAAACGTCCTCTACACTGGAAAATCGAGGTTGGGAAGAAAACGTCATCGGATAAGAAGAAAAAGTTGCGAAACGAGACCGATCTAAACGTAGAGCTCTCTCCGATGGAAATCCGTACATTCAAGGCCGTGATAAAACGCCATGGATTACGATAAGATGAAAACTATAAGAAGCACGTATCAAATTTGGAATGATTGTGATTATTATATCAACTATTATTATAATAACATAGAAGGCAAAATTACTGAATGCTGATTGGTCAGTGGAGAGGGTATTTTTCCTTAATTTTGCTTGTGAAGAGGGCAAAATTACTTGCTCACGATTGGTCCTGAGGTTGCATAGCAACAGCTTATGCTATCGATAAGTTGTTGCTAAACATTTTTTGTAACAATGGCGTTTCGTTTCGAGATAGTTTACGAGGAATATATCGAAGAAGTTAAAGACAAGAGCGAAAATGAAAGCACGAAGAAAAGTACGGAGTACTGGAAGAACGTTAACTTTTCAAAAAGTGAGCGAATGAAAGAAACGTCCAAGCAAATTTAGTATGAAGGCCTCCTGATTACTAAATTTGATTATTGATTATTTTTAAGAGCGCATTCAGAAATTCAGTGATTTTCCCCTCTATTTCATTAACAAGTAATCGCAATGGGCCCTCGTAAAATTAAGGATTAATCAGTAACACTTGTGTTTTCAGAAGTTGCTGAAATTCCTCCCGTCGCTACTCGAGTATACGAATAAGTACCTAGGTATTTGATTGGCTGTTGCAAAGGAATTGTACTGTGATCCAATAGTTGTTTGGCGATATTTTCTTAAGCTTGTTTCTTTAGTAAGATTCAATTTGATCCCTGTTTTTCATGAACACGACAAGGAAAACATACTTAGGTCAATATCCAACCTGACTGACCGTAAGCCAGGTTAGTAACGTTAGCCAATGTTTACTTTAGCTGAGTCCACTCAGAAACTCCTGTATTTCCACCTTCTCGTTTGTTTGTACTGCAGGCCCATTCCTCAATATTCCATGAACGTTTTTAACATTCAAACTGTTTTTTCAAGTGAACGAAAGTTCGGTGAGTTGTGTCCTCCCCTGTGGAGGAGGGGACGGGGTAGCTCGAGAATACTGAGAATGAATTCTTGGCTGGCGCCGTACCAACCAAATTCTCTAAACTACTAGTATGTGACGAGGTGTATGACACATGAAGGAGAATTACTACTCGTGTCAGGAGGTGGAGCAAGTGAACGTAAAAGTAGAGCTCCTGTTCTTTGATCTATTCGGTTGTTTCCCTTAGACGGTGACATCCGCATGACACTTTCTGGTAGTGCAAGGTTCAAAACAATTTGAAGTTCAAATAAGATTGTTTATTTTTAAAAATATTTCTCAAGCATGATTAGAATTGTATGAAATAAGATGTCTAGATTAATTACTATTTTTGTCATCATTGTAGAAAAGGAATTGTCGAGAATTTATTATTTGTTGAACCGCGCCAATAAAGTTCCCAAAAAGAACATATTGATGAGTAGAATGTGATGGCATCTTGAGTCCGATTTACCCCTTTTTTATTAGAAACAATTCACTGGACACTTTTATAAAGCTTTTCACAATCTAAAGCAATCTTGCGCTCCCTGCTCCTGAAGTAATCTGGAAATCTATCAGTGTTTGGAGGAGATTAATACAGTTTGTTAACAAAACGACTTCGCTTGAATAGTAATGGACGCTAAGGCCTACGTAGAAAAGAGGACACACACTGAAGGGAAGCAATTTCCACGCCATTTTCGACTGGTCACATTCGCTTTCAAAGGCTCATAATTTATGTTTACGCACGTGAACTGTACAGTGGTTGTTTACCATTTACACGGTTAAAACTGTCAGTGCACGGTTTAAGCAAATGGTAAACGAATCCAAAGCTGGGAAATTCTAAGTATTGTCGTTTACCATTTGCAAAACTTGCCGCGGTTTGCACAGAGAATTTGGAACTGTTATCAAAAGATATTTTAAAAATTCCGTTTGGAACATTCCGATGGGAGTTCCATTGAATTTCCGGAAACTCTTTGAGAGTGGTAAACAACCAATGGCTGAGCTGAGAAACAACCCACCAGTGACGTATTCAGTCATCGTGCGGGATGGCGGGAAATCGATGACAACAGGTTTTAAGACCAGTCTGCGGCCGAACAGAATTGCTTGTTAGGCTTCTTGTTGTACCAGTATTTATATTTTTCCACCCTTTGGCAAATGTTCAGGGAACACACAAGTTGTCTGGTGAGTGATGTGCAAATACTTTATACGTGATTTCAAGGCACAGGACACTAGAATACCATGTTGAAATTAACGTAAATGGCGCTCAGCACCCACATCGCTCGTTTGACACCCAATCCGACGTTTATATTGCATTGATGTGCAGTAAATCTGAAAACGTCGAATTTATTTGTTCATTGTACGCAGCACTGAGAACCGGCACGCAGCAAATTTGGACTAGAGAAGCCTGTGGTTTTGTTCTCAATCGTGTTGTGTTTCAAAGTAAATGTAGCCGCAATTAACCCGGGAATTAAGCGTGTAACCAACGATTCGAGAAGCCTAGTAATTACGCAGTTCCTGGAAAATCTGGTTTGGACTTGTGAAATGCAAACCAAAAATCGGCAAATACAGTATTTCTTGGGTTTAACTGCAGAATACAGGAGCACTTTATTTCCTTCATATCAGTAACAACAGAGTCCATTGTAATATGCCTCGTTCTTCAAAAGCCTCCGACACATGTGAATGAAGTGGTCCTGTATTCAGTAATCGCCTTTGTACCCACGTAGTTCGCAAACGAAGCGATGCACTAAAATATAGACAAATTGTGCAATGTTTTGTGCGAAATATTTAACTTTTGGGGTTTCGTTGTGCGAAGTTTTATTAGTGTTCGATCCCATTTCAAGGTCCCAATATTAAAAACAAGTCTTTGAAGTGTGACATTTCGTTTTAAATTAGGTCATTGTTCTAAACACTTTCCAAAGCAATACCGTCCTATTTCGGCATGCGCTCCGGAAGAAGCCTTCTAAATGAGTGTGAAAACTTTATTTCTCCTTCTGTTACGTTTCTTAGTAATCGGCGTGAGAAAATTCGCAAGTTTATATAATACTGTCCGTTGTTTGTTTGCCAGTCGTTTACGGATAGATGATCAGTGGGGTTCTTTGTTAGTCAAAGTGTTGTTTTAACTTCCGTCACATCCGGCTGTTCCCTGCAAAAATAGGCCTCAGACTTTTTTAAGGGATTTAGCGAGGTTAAGGTTTGCTTTCCTGTAACTGGGAGCTATACAAGGTAAGATTTCCGCACAGGTCCCTACTTCGTTATGTATGTAGTTAAATTGTCTTGGGAAGTGGGCGTGCAAACATTTCTTGTACGGCTACAGCATGCATAATGAAGTAGGGACCTGTGCGGAAATCATTCCGCTGTCTTGTCTGGTGTAATGCATGTGCAAATATTTCTTGTGCTCGAAGAACGAAATAGTATAGTTACAGAATGCATAATGAAGTAGGGACCTGTACGGAAATCTTACCGCTATCCAAAACCCATGTAACGTTTTTGCATGTCTCTTTAAAGAAAGGAGTATGAAATTCTAGTATGACTTTCTCACTTTCTGTGGGAAGAAATGCTTCAGTTGTTAAATATCAAGAGTTCATATATATACATCTTGTAGTTGATAAAAGTGTGACCAAAAACGCATTGAGAACACTATTTAGGTTGCACTCCTTTGAATGAATCCTTGTCCAGAGTGAATTCAATGGTTCCTTTGGTGCTTCATGATCTGTGTATTCTTGGATCACAAATCCAGATCATACCAAAACAAGGCACTCTTACTCAGTTAGTTGTCACATTCTAAATAGAGTTTTTTGGGAATCATTTCAAGACAGTAGCCGAGGTTGATACAATAGATTTTTTAATTTAATCATTTGTCCAAGACAGTTTTCCTGTTGACTGAATGAATGCTTTATTTCTTGCTCAAACAGGATCAACAAGGCAGTAAGGAGATGAGTCAGGTTTCCATACCACTGTGCTCTCCAGCTGTAATTCACTCTGTCAACATTGAGACTTCACAACCCTTATTTCTTAGACAAAATTTATTGCCTGTCAATATACGACCATTATACACAGTTCCACTGCCTTATAACTCCTTTGTGCCAGATCCACCTTGCCAAGAGGTGACACTTTATCCAACAGCAACAGCCTGTCTATCAGAAGTGAACTCAACAAGTCGAACTAGGAGAGAGTTAGAGCAGCTGGGAAACTCCACAGATGATTTCTCAACTTTGTTTTTCAAGCTTGCAGCACAGAAAAATGGAATAAAGATTGAAGAGGTCCAAAAGAAAGGCAAGAGAAGTTGAAATATGGGTTAACTAATGTTTACAGTTGCCAGTAGGAGATTTTTTTAACTGTGACCATTCAATGCTATTGCTTTTTGTCATCTTGCCATATCCAGTCGACTCTCTCTCTTGGACAGACACCATCAGGATGGGACCCAGCTATCCATCTTATAGAGAGTTTAGTTACAGTAAAATGACTGTAGAATGGCAGGGACCAACACTTCTATAGAAGTGTCTGTAAGAGAGAGTTGACTGTATGTAAGGTTTTTGTTTAACTGAGTTGGATTCAAGAATCCTTCCATTTGAACTTTGAATTTAGATATCTCACAGGCTCACTCTCAGATGGAAGTTCTATAGGGTATTGCAACAAGGTCTCTGGTTATTTTCAGGACACTTAAAATGTCTCATCTTAACATGCTATTATAATACTACAGTATTGTAGCTGATGTACAGTGAATTCCAACACAGCTTCAAACCAAAGAAATCTGATCAATGTCAGTATCTGGACAACTGTGCACCTACTCATCCCCTAACTCAACATTAATGCTAACTTTTTAACTTATTATAACTTGTTGGGTTGGGAAGGGGGAGGGTGGGGTAGGTGCACAGTTGTCCAGATACTGACATTGATCCAAAGAGTCTGCATCATTTAGTTTGTTTGTCTTCATTATTATTTATTATTATTTATTATTTATTATTATTTATTATTTATTATTTATTATTTATTATTATTTATTCTTCTTTATTATTTGTTTGTCTTCATTATTTCTTCTTCTTATCTTAATGTCTGTTCTAACTTTATTGGCTTCTTTTTCTCCTTGAATAGTAAAAAAGGACAAATCTGTGGAAGACTTCAAAAAGTTAGCCCAAAGGAATGGGATAACAGTGAGTTCATCAGGTTAGCTTATCATACTGGGGTTCATCATGTAGTACCAGTAGCATTTTTCTCTGCAAATATAATCATGAATATAAACAGACATAAAATATAAATTCTATTCAATGTAATAAAGGTGCACACGAGCCATGAAGCCCAAAAGGCGTAAGCCTTCCCCCGGTTTCTGTATCATGAATCACCTGGGATGGAGTATTGTTACTCCACAGTGAGTGGGATGCTAGTCCACCACAAGCATTATATCACAAATGCCACAGGAGGCCCACAGGTGCCATAGGAGACCCACACCTGAAAGTATTTAAATTTCTCTACTTTTACCGTAATTATCAACTGATAAGACAAATATTGGGTTCTTAACCCTTAAAGCCCTATTTTTACAATAACTGAGCGAATTCTCGCGCGCTGATTGGCTAATTTTTATCATCAATAAGAGTACAGACACATAAAATTTTAATTTAAGTCTTCATTAGACCTTTTTCGCGTTTTGTTATTGTAAAAAACAAATTGACGTCAGTTTTTTATGCGTCTGTCCTCTTATTGATGATAAATTGCGTCATAACATTGTCAAAGTTTGTTGTAGATCCACTCGCGTATCGGCTCGTGGATCTACAACACTTTGACAATGTTATGACGCAATTTATCATCAATAAGAGGACAGACGCATAAAAAACTGACGTTAATTTGTTAAATCGATATTCATTTTCTCCTAACTGTTCTCATTTATTTGTTATGGTGCTAGTGAGGAGAATATGTTTAGATATCAATACAACTCTTTTTTCTCATTGTCGTTATTCTCATAACCTGAATTGTTGAGGAACAGTGAATATTGTAATGAGAAACTGGATGCTGGTCACTACTGGGACTTACAGGGTTAACACTCGAACGCCGCATTACTCGTCCACAAATCACTTAAGAAACCGGTGATTTGAAACATTTTATCGCAGGTTCAAAAACGCAGCCTCTGGCGGAAAGCAGAGAAGTACAGTCAGCTGGAGAAACAGAAGGAGAAGAAGACAGTTCGGGATCAGCAAATCCACTAGACTGCGATCCAGGGAGAAACAACGAAAATATTGATGAATGTTCTAGTGGTGACGGTAAGAATGGTGTTGAGAATGTTGGAGACTCGCTAGAGATTGGTGATAAGTCAGACGATAGTTTGCAGCACAGTCACTTCATAGAGGAACTAGAAGAGAACGGCGAGGATGATGAAGACGGTATTTCGGGACATGACAGAAGTGATTTTGGTTCATGCCATGATTGTACAAAGTATAGTGGAAGTCTGGGAAAAATGGAGCATGAAGCTCATGAAAACTGTAGTATCTCATTAGCACAAGTGGCAAGTGATGTGAGAACAAGGGGAATTGAAGAGACTAAAATTGATCAAACTTATAAACCTGAAATATCAGCGGAGGTTAATGTACAGGAAACAGGTGAAGTTGTGTTGACATTAGATAGAGATGAAAGCCCCTCGGAATTTCTTGCTGTGGCGAGCAATGATGAAATGATGGGAAAAACTACAGTAGAACTCTCTGAGGGTAGCATTCAGCAGTCGGTGAAAGATGCAGAAATTCTAAAGTTTCGTGAAATTGCCGAGTCCAGAGGTATCAAACTTGGTGAGGTGGCAGGAGAAACGTGGTCAGTTTATCAGGAGAACACGCGAGAACAGTGTGGTAACACGGCGAAGGAAGAAAAAGCGAACGCACGTACTGATTTCACGAATAACACTCAGAATAGACCAAATAACGGATTATTTGTGGAAGAAGATGACCAGATTGCTACATTCCATCAAATCGCACAGCGGAAAGGCATCAAGATTGGAGACAAGGCAACAGACACATCTGTTGATAAAATGGATAAGAGAGAAGATAAAAAAGTCAATGCGCTTTCGGAAGATGACTCGCAAGTAGCGAAGTTCTATGAGATTGCTCGTCTAAAAGGCATTAAAGTTGGGGGGATGACTAGAAGCAGTGTTTTGGACTCAAAACAGGAGATATCGCAACTGATCGTTGACCCCCAAATGCCCCTGGCGGAAGATGGACCGCGGCAAATAGCTAAATTAGATGCGATTGCTCAGCTTAAAGGTATCAAAGTGGGTGAGATGACGGAAAGGGGTGCTTTGGTTAGACAAGAGGAGCTAGACTATCAACTAGACGACACATATTCTGCGGAAGATGATCCACAGATGAGTATGTTTCACAAAATTGCCCAACTCAATGGAATACGAGTCGGCGAGACGAAAGAAAACAGTACTTTACACTCCGAGCGAAACCTCAATGTTACAACTGCCACGTTGCTGTGCGATTTTCAGGGTTCACAGTTTCAAGAAATTACGCAGCAAAACGCAATCAAAGGAGGAGGGAACGTGGCCAAAACGTTTATGCCATTTCAAGGAAACGCAGATGTCATGTTTCCAGTTACGGAACATGCGCAAATCATTAGATTTGGCGGGTTACCGCGGCTCAGCAGCATCAAAGCGGGAACAAATACGGGCGCGGATAGGTTGAGAGTTAGCATGTTTGGAAACACGTTTGCTTCGCAGAACAATGACCGAGAATTGGAGTTATCTCACCAAAGGCCTTGCTCCATGGAAGATATTTTTGAGCTGCATGCAAGAAGGAACGGGATAAAAATTGGTATAGCTGTGGAAGATCACACGATTCCACAAGAGGACCACCCTATAGAAGCAAATTCCTGGGCTAACCTACAACGCCCAAATCAAACGACGCGCTCGGACATCGCAGCTGAATCGGAGATAGCGAGTCAGATAGCGCACGCACCTCTAGAAATCAAACGAACGGGGCATTTCAATGCGGGATCTAACCAAAATAGTGGTAATGCAAGTTTGATGGCATCAGCTCCAGGTCTGTGTAACGCCAGCACACAGACCCATGTCGTGGTCTTGGATTGTTCGATCCAAACAGACAAAAACGAGAGAGTGAATTGTGCGGCTCAAGTCGATGCTGTCAAAGAGGCGTTTGAAGAAGAGTTCTACTGGTGGAATCTGGACGCCGCCGCGAAAGGAGACAAAGTGGAACAGTCGTACAGAGAATTGTATTTTGAGGAAAAAAGAGCTCGGAAGGATCTGCATGCAAATCTGGAGAACGAGAAAGATGTAAGTGCAAACGCGAAGCACAACCACAAACGGGTCATGGAAGAATTGAAAGAAGAGTTGGGAAGCAAGACAAGTGAAATTGAGGTAAGGTTGTCTGATATTAATTTGTGTTTTTCTCCTTCTCAGGATAGAGTCAAAGTATTGTTTACTAAGTACTTCATGACACAAAGTGGGGCTTGTCTTGTCCATAGAACTTCATCTTAGTTAAAATGCTGTGTTTCGTGTGAGATTTTAATGATGAGGACAATTCGTGTTATCATTCGTGGTATCTAATTTTGGTTTGTGCTGGACATATTCCCTCTTTCTTACGGCTTTTAGTGTATATAAAGCTGATTTCCCCCGACCCTTCTCGTTAAGTCTCATACGCTTGCCTACTGTTGCCAAAAAGATAAAGGTTTTGTATGAAGTCTGGGGAGTGAGTCAATGACTGAGTCAATGAAAAAGTGAGTGAGTGAGTCATTGAGTGAGTAAATATGTGAGGGAATGAGAGTGAGTGAATGAGATTGAGTGAGTGAATGAGAGTGGGTGAGTGAGTGAGTGAATGAGTGAGACGGATAATAAATAAAAGGGAGTGAATGAGTGAGAAGCTGAATGAGAGTGATTGAGTGAGTGAGGGGGAGAGTGAATGAGTGAGTGATTGAGAGTGAGTGAATTGAGTGAGTGATTGATTGAATGAGTAAGTGAATGAGAGTGAACGAGTGAATGAAGGAGTGAATGAGAGTGAATTAAAGAGTCAGTGAGAGAGAGATTACGTATGTGAGTGGGTGAGTAAGTAGGTTACTGAGAGAGTGGGTAAATCAGAGTGAGCGAGTGAGTGAAAGCGTGAGCGAGAGAGCGAGCGAGTGACTGACAGAATGAGAGAATGTGAGTGAGATAGTATGTGAGTGAGTGAAAAAGTGAGTGATTACGTCTGTGAGTGAGTGAATGAGCTAAAAGAGGATAAAATTTGTTCCACAGAGGCTGAGGAAAGAACTAAAAACACTGAAGAAACATAAGGAAACTGAAATAAAAAGATTATCAAAGGAACTGAAGTCCAAAGACGAAGATTTTGAGGCAACCAAAAACATGGTTCAGCTGAAAGAGGTGGCACTTGAGAACTTGAGAGCCGTGATTAAAGAACAAACGTCACAGCTGATAACGCTTGGAGAACGTGTTCAGGATTTGGAAACTTCGCTGTCTACGGCACGGAATAATGCGGAATGCAAAGTGTGGTCAGTAAAACAAACACTGCTATAGTATACTTGTTAATGTCTTCCTAATGAACGACCACACTGCATGGTTTGGTTCGATCCACAGATGGAAAAGAACCATACTCTATAGTAAAACAAACAGTAACACAGTACTGTACTGTTCAGTTGCTTTACAAAGAATGGTCACACTGGATGGTTTGGTGCGCAGATGAGAAAGTGTGAACCACACTGTACAGTAAAACAAGCAGTACCACAGCGCAGTACTGTTTAGTACAGTAGCTTCGCAAAGAATGGTTACTCTGCACGCTTCGATCCACAGTTTAAAAAGTTAGATTCACACTGTATAGTAAAACAAACAGGACCATGCTACAATGCTTAATGAGATTTTTTGGCTCGTGTGGCCGTTTAGTATATCACGACTTTTCTTCTTGCACATACAGCGCTGGCGGGTGTCGTACGTCCGAAATAGACAGCCATAATTCTGAGAAAGTAAACCAAACTGACGACGAATGGACAATACTAACCAGCAAAAAATCAAGAATTTCCTCATCATGCTTACACACACAACATACGAATAGTATCTGGAACTTGACTTCAGCCAATCCAAGCACAGGAAATGTGTGTGACCTGTGCGAGTTTGACGATGGTAAAATACGGTTTCTGAGTCAAGCGTATGATGGGAAGCAAGGAAACCTAAACAGCGCTTTAGCAGTCGAGTCATTGGGTACTAAGATGGTCACGTATGATGCTCGTTCCGAGAAAAGTGACTCAACATCCATGGCAACACAAGATGGTGACGTCACGGTCACGCAACAACAACATGTCCCAGGGGTGTCAACGTCCGTTTCTAGACAATCACCAGATTTTCAAAACACTCAAGCAGCACAGAGTACTTCTGTTACATGCAACAGAGATTCAGTGACGTCCTTTCTCAATCTATCAGCTAATGGTTTGCGTGACATCAATCTCCCGAAAACAGCGTTTGACGTCACGCAGCCGCAAACCTTTTCATTCCCATCATTTCCAGCCCAGTCCTTCTCAGCTTTAAGCATCCAATCAGAAGCATGGACTCGGTACCTTGGTTATCCACCTACACAGCCTCTGGTACCCCCAGGGAGAGTGGGGACAAATGGGTCTGCACCACCCAGACCTCCCCCCGGTCTGAGTACAGAACCTGTACCCGCGGGAGATCCCGTCGAACCCCCTCCCTCGAGGGGCAAGCTCTCTTCCTTTGATAAGCTGATCGAGGCGCTACAGAAGAAGTTTCCAACGCGAAGCAGGTGAAGTAACGTGTTATATTAATGTTTCTGTACTCGCAGTCTGTTATTTATGATCACGAGGAGGCCTGCGCGGGAATTGAATCGTCTTTGGCAGGAAACTGCGACAACCCGTTGTTGTAAGAATATTTGTGATCGGTCCTGGACGCTGGTGTGGGTTTACACGACGTGCCATCTTTATTTCTTACAGGCAAGATTTGATTGGCTATTTGAAAATAGCCAAGGCCGCCTGTGGTGCAGCTGGTTTCCGGGGAAAGCAGATAAGTGAAGTAGTGACAAGTGTAGAGGAAGTTCTACGACAGGTCAGTGTATATGATTGTCACAATAGTAATCTGTGTTACTCGTAAACTTCAAGTGCATAAAGAAAGTAACCCCTTTATCTGATACCAGATCTCGTCTCTTGTGGAGCAGGGTTGGCGCAGTGGTGAGAGCGCTCGCCTTCCACCAATGTGGCCCGGGTTTGATTCCCGGCCCTGGCGTTATATGTGGGCTGATTTTGTTGGTTCTCTACTCTGCTCCGAGAGGCTTTTCTCCGGGTACTCCGGTTTTCCCCTCTCCACAAAAACCAACATTTGACTTGATTGATTTAATCAGGAGCCCATTAAGGGGCTCCTGATTTAATTTAATATGATTTGATTTTATTTGTACTTTACATTGTCCCCAACTTGTACGTTAGGGCTAAATACAGTTGACACTCAAATAAAAGGTCATTATTATTATTCATCCATTCATTATCACATCCTACAGGATGTACTTCACTTGTAACACTCCTGTCTTTAGGATACCACGTAATACTTCAAAACTAAATATAGTCTTCGTTTTGCAGGCTGTCTGAGTGCAACAAGACCACGAGGACCGCACCTTACTTAGTTTTGTTTTTATTCGGCTTGTGTATAGGAATGGCCGTTTTTATATTTGGGGACGCATTATCTGTCTGGACGAACTTGGGCAAACATTCGTTGTTCGTCTGGTTATGCGTCTCTAGTGTGAAGACAAGCACAAGACGTATGCATCTAGATGAACTACCCTTAATGATAAGTCTTGAACGACGCATTACTAAAGGTTGTTCGTCTGGACACATAATGCACTGTGTGCCCGTCTTTATACTAGAGACGCATAACCAAATGAACAACGAATGTTTGCCCAAGTTCGTCCAAACGGGTAATGCGTCCCCAAGTATAAAAATGGGCAATTATTCTTTTACTCTGGTTTTGTTTCGTTCCTTGCCGAGTGTTGAAGCCACCGAGAGCTCAAGTGGAAAATTCCCATGTTGTTTTCGTGTTGTCATTGTAAGTATAGAGTCTGCAATGCCGAGCTACTACAGTGAAAGAGCTCGAGTCAGAGAATGTATTGTTCGTTTTAGAACTTGACGTGTTACAAATTATCACATTCAATCTACTGACTTTTCATAAAGTAAGATGAATAATTGATAACTAGCTTGTGCTTGAAATTAATAAACGGATTTTCCATAGTACAAAGGTTCAGATTTTTGTATCAACTCGACCTAATTCATGCACGCTCAGAAATCACGCACTGTACTAAGGCGCAGTGTAATAATTCAGCGGCTTCTCTCGATACCGATGGCTGAGCGAGTACAGCGAAGTTTTTCGTACCCGTTTTTTGCAATCAAAACATCTATCTTCTGCATGCAGACTAAAAGTGTCAGTCCATGGGACAATCATTTCCTTTAAACCTGTTACATAGTTGCATGTTAACGTCACCAACTTGAAATAGTAAGTCATTATTCACCAGTTCGTTAGATCTTCTTTCTTTCCTTGTCACCCCGTTCCAATAGCTAATCATTTGTTATTGTTTATAGCAACTTTCTCACAAGTCATTTCTGCATATATTACGTCCAAAAAATATAAATACTCGCTGTAATTTTCAAGTCACCCTCTCTCTCTTTCACTTCATTTTATTTTATGCGTTTCGTGTAGTTCTTCGATAGTTTTCTTCCGTTATTGCTGTTAAGTAATTATTTGTCGTAAGTGAATAAAAATCAATCGAAGTAGGAGTAGTCAAACAAACCAAACACTGAACTGAACGGCTTTGACTTTGTCTTGCTTTTCAACTACCGGTAATAAGTAAAAACACAATGGATATTTTTTCCTTTAATTATTCAACATTTCGAGTTGCAACCGGCTGTCTGAGGGAGCCTAGAAAGAGGCTGCTGCCATGGTTGCAGTGACGAAGCTGTCTCGGTGACGTCACATCAAAGACGACGTTGTGATTGGATTGAAAGTTCAGTGACGTCATTTTTGTTCTGTTAGTGTCCGACGTTCGTGACAAAAACCGTGGCGTACAGTTCTCTCCCCGGAGACGTACATCCGTTCGTTGGGTGACCTTGTTCTTGAACTGTCACGTGGTACCGTCCATATCGCTATCTACTTTTCTCGTTTCTTCACCAGAAAGATCGTAAATTATTAACTGGTTGTCCGCACCGCCGCTTTCTATTGACTGCGGAATGACAACGCGTTGAGATCAGTCAAAGCAATATTAAAACGATGAAAAATATATGAAAATCAGTCGAGACTTAAGGCTTCGAGACAAGTTGCACGAAACACATTGCACAATGTAACATACCTTGCAACGGCCAAAATCGCTGCGAGACAAGTTGCACGAAATACATTGCACAATGTAACATACCTTGCAACGGCCAAAATCGTTGCGAGACAAGTTGCACGAGAACTCGATTCGTGCAAGGTATGTTGCACTGTGCAATGTTTCGAGCAAGTTGCCTCGCAGCGCCATTGCGCCCGTATTGCCAGACAAGTTGCACTTAACATGGCACAGAGTAACAGCGCCTTAAAGATTTGATCAACTTACTGTTTTTCGAGTCCAGTTCACGCTCATCACTTTATCTTGATGTCCAGTCATTGTGAACAGCGGCGTGCTATGGCTGGAAGGAAAAGGTGGAAGATTTAATCTTGATTATTACAATAATTATAGTTCCACTTTAGACATTGGAAAGTGATCTGGTTGTCTACATGGCGTGGGAGTTCTATCGGGGATATTAGGACCTGTGTGTATGTGCTTTAATGCACTTTTATAGTCTGAAACAAGTCACGAGATAACGATGGTCTCACTACCCTCCCCTTCCTTTTTTCTCAAAACGTGCAACTTACCTGCGTGTATCCCATAACTTAACTGTCGCGTCGTATGACCCAGAAATCAATTCGTACTCGCTACTTGGTGACCACGCTACTGAAGAGACCCAGCCATGATGTGACGTCATCGTGCTCTTCACCACAGCACCGTCTAGATGTGAAGAACAGAACTCATTTACCAAAAGAAAAACAAATCCAGACTGCGATGGAAACAAACCGAACTTCAGAACCTTTTTCCTTACTGCTGTTTGAAATTTGGAAGTCGGATAATGAAGAAGTGGTAAACGTGCAGCGTGCAACCATTGAGTCTTGGACGCACGTGGGAGTTTGCTAAGCACGAAAGAAGCGTTAAGAGATGGTCAAGGCGCAGCGGGGAGCATCTCAAGCTTCTTGAGTGCTTAGGAAACCTGCCAAGTGCGTCCATAACTCGATGGTTGCACGGCTGCTGTATTTACCATTTCTTGTATAACATGAGACTTCACAGCTTCACAATCTGACGTCAGCATGCAACCCATTGGCAAATAGATCGCGCGTATTAGCCAATCATAGCCCGCGCTCTCCCAAAGCTATATTATAACTGGAGTTGGCAGAAACAGATACAACAGGATTCAAACAGCTGAACACTGGATGGAATCAAGTTGATCCTGACTGACCGGTTGTCCTTGGGTCCCACAGTCTCACGTGTCTGTCGGCGCTTCCAGAGGCAATCAGTTTTGAAAGAGGTGAGTATGATATTTCCATAAACGCTTTTGAACCATTCTGAAAAACGAGAATTATAAAAACAACCAGTCAGACTCTAAATTTACCACAAGGAATACTTTGTTTTTGAGAAAATGCCTCGATCAGTCTATTACAGATATGTGTTACTTAGTGTACGATACAGTACCAAAGTATGTTTGTTGACCCCAGCTGTGATGTCCCATACTCGAATACAGTGATCCCAGCCTGCACTGCACACCGTGTTGTTGTCCGTCCACAGTACACAGGAGATATTTTCTGTGTGTCCAGACAACGTCATCAGGGGAGTCTAAGGGAAAAAAACAGGGCTCTTTCACAATGGATAGAGAAATACAGAACAGAATTTTGTGACCGTCTGGTTGCGCAGACCGTCCAAAACTTACCCTTGTTGTTGCTTTTCTCTTAGTTGGTAGAATTTTCTGCTTTTTTGTTACTTTTCCATTGTCTGGCTCTGGTTCATTGGATGCTGTGAGATCTGGGACTAATGACAATATGTATTGTCAGTTTATTTGCTATTCAGAGCCAAGTTGTTACAAACGCGCACCAATCGTTTAACACATCACTCACCAGCAGACCATACTTTTAACGTTTTATCCCATGAACCACTGCAAAACTAGAAAACGAAACAAACAAAATGTTCACAGTTAACAAAATAGTTTGCACGCAGTCAATAACTGTGTTTATTTTTCTCTCAAGCATCTGAGCGGGCCGAAATCCTAAATCCTCGAATTTGATTGGCTAATCACGCGCACGTGACCGGTCCAGGTTTTTACCCAACTATAGCAATTTCCTATCTCTTTTACTACTTTAACAAGGTGACATTAAAAAAATAAGTTATTTACGGGGCAAGGTCGGTCTGTTTTGGAGAAAAATGTGCCCTTGGTCTTGACTACGGCCCTCGGCCGAACATCTTCAAGACGTCGGGCACAGTTTTTTCCCATACGGAGCTTCCATCCGGTAAATCATTAGCATCTATTTATTTTGGCCGGTACAAACATGGTTTTGACGTCACCTTCAAAGAAAACGGGAACATAATTTGAGTTATGCAAATGAATATATGAAAGACCATATTACATAATTTGAGTTATTACTTTATTAAAGCATATGACAACACTGTGTTTGTACATACTCAACCTTCGATCTTCTGCTTTCACCTGAATTCTCCCAGAGTAACTCAGTTTATATACCGGTACTTGTAAGTAAGCAAGTAAATCATGGTAGATGTGTTCTATTTGTCCAATACATAATAGCAAATCATGACCATAATTGAAAGGGCGAGTGGAATAAAACTCTGAGTGACTCGTGACCCAGTGTTAATTCTCCTTTTATATCATTATAGTGTGTCATTTGTTTTGAAATTACAGGAATGCCTCAATGACGCATGCTGATGAGAACACTGCATGGAGTGGAGGCAGGGGTAGGAAGACAGCTGCAGCTCTGAGAAAATGATGTCATCTTTGTGCAAGTATATCTTCTACATAGTAAGATGATATAGTTAACTCACCCAACCCTGCCAGTAAAATTTGAACTCTTTGAGTTATTTTCACATTCATATAGTACATTCATATAGTACATTCATATGGTACATTCATATAGTACATTCATATGGTACATTTTGATACTACACAGGATGTTTCCCCCTTTCCAAAAAAAATGTGTCTGTCATATTGAGTGGTAAACATGAGACAGGTGTTAGCGGTGCAACCTCCTCTTACCCTTGTAGAAGACGAATCCACAGCCACAGTATCAACACTCTGTGTGTGCCCTTTACAAACGTGAATGCATTGTGCCTCGTCTCTCTTCTGGCACCACTAAATGAGTGAGAAAAAAACAGCAAAGTGACAAAACTTGTTTCCCTGACTTTAACTCTCAGTTGCTCTATGTGCTTTCAAAATTGACATAATTTTTTGACAAATTTAACTCTTGTTTGTTTTCCTGATTCCTTCACAGCTGTTTCACCACAAAATGCCTGTCTCACTTAGGTGGAGGGGAAACATTGTGCGATGAGATTCGAAAAGGTTTAGAGGATACTAAACTTACCTCTGAGAGTCGAATTGATTGATCTTGAGATGAACTTAGAAAAATACCTTTGTCACTTTCTGCAAACCAACAATTTATTGAAATATTATGGCACAAGTCAATGCTGATATACTTGTATTAAAAGTTTAAAACCTCTGAAAGCACTGAATCTTTCAAGAAAATTATCTCATACTGAAGATTTCTAAAATGTCACGGAGTGACTGTATATGTACAGCTGCATTAAGTAAATTGTCCCATAACAAGCTGAGAACTCACCGTTACTGATCCAGCTTACGCTCTTCACAGGGGCTGTGTGACCTTCATAAGTTAAGAGACGAGTTCCTGCAAAAGCATACTTGTACTTTATCTAACGTACTTCACACTAGAGATGCAAGACAAGTTTATTTCAGTCCTCTACCCCAAATGGAGGGTAAAGTTCTGCACAATGATGTAAAAGAGTTTCTCATGTTCAAGAAATCTGACATTTTTAAAGTGGCAAGCAGATTGTGTATTACATAACCCATGAAAAACAGTAAATAGTAAAATTTATTGTACGTGGGTAATTGTTTAAACATAATTATTCCAGTCTTCTTCCAAGATGGGGGCCAGATGAAGAGTGATCCCCTAGTCCTGCAGGTTGGGGGTGGGGCTGTGGGCTGATAACCCTCTCCTATAAAAAAGTACCTATTACAGAAACTAGAAGCAGAGAAGATTTGCCTAATCTAGGGGACACACTAGGGGGCAAGGTTCCGGAAACTGATTCAATCACAGCCAAGCTTTTGAAAGCAAGTATACGTTTTTCAGCACAAAAAGTACATCAACTGATCATGAAAATATGGAGAAAGGAAACAATCTTGGAATGCTGGAAGAGAGGCCTCATTATCAACCTAGCAAGAAAGGAAATCTCAAAGAATGTAAGAACTCAGGAGGTATAACCCTACTGTCTGTTGTGGGCAAGATCCTTGGAAGAATTATTATTGATTGGGTAAGGAGTGGGGTCAACAGAAGTCTCAGAAGGGAACAAACTGGTTACAGGAAAGGAAGAGGAACCACAGACCAGATATTTATCTTGCGGAATATCATCAAACAGGTACATGAATGGCAAACTACCCTATACTTGAACTTCATAGATTTTGAGAAGGCTTTTGATTCCATGCATTGAGAGAGCCTGAGGAAGATCATGAAAAAGTATGGTATCCCAAATAAGATCGTGAGAATGGTGAAGCTATTTTATGATGACTTCAAATGTGTGGTAGAAGACCATGGAGAAACCTGTGAGTGATTTGACACTAAAACGGGTGTAAAACAAGGATGTAATATGTCGGGGTTTTTGTTCTTGATTGTAATGGACTGGGTGATGAGAAGAACAGTTGGGAAAGGTGAGAGCGGCATTAGATGGAAATTCACATCTAAACTGGATGACTTGGAGTTCACAGATGACGTAACACTGCTCTCTTCTACCAAAAAGCAGGTTCAAGACAAAACATCGAGGATGAATGATGAAGCCAGATGAGTGGGTCTCAAAATCAACATAGAGAAGATGGAGATGTTAAGGATCAAATCAAGAAACCAGGAAAGGATTACCATCAAAGGAAAGGACATCAAAAACTTGACCAGTTCACATACTTGGGAGCTACAGTTTGCAAGGAGGGGGAGGCATGAAGCACTTGAAGAACAGACTCTCGAAAACCAGGGGCACATTTATCCGGTTGAAAAAGATCTGGACCTCTAGAAGCATCATGAGAGGAACAAAGCTGAGATTGTGTAAGACACTTGTAATACCAGTTATGGTTTATGGTTGCAAAACATGGAAAATGAACAAGGTGGATGATAGGATGGTAGACGTCTTTCATAATAAGTGTCTGCGGAAGATTTTCCGAAGACAATGTGGAGACGTACAGGAGAAAAGGAAAGGAGAGAAGCAAGATGGAAGAGGTGGGGAAAGGCAAGAGACAAGGAAAGGTGGAAAAGCTCTGCAGAGGCCTTATGTGCCAGAGGGCACTTAGAAGATAGGTAACAGGTAACTTCCAAGATCTGAATAACGATTTGAGTTCCATCAGGAGGCCTAGTACTAAGCTCCTGGTTCCATACAAGTCGTTAAATGTTAGAGTTATGGTTCTTGTTTTTGGGAAGTCTTTAAATTTGTTAGCACCATATATTGGTGGTTACTGCCACAGGCAAAAGCCACTTTGTCATGGTGTTATAAGGCCCTGTGATAGTAACCAATTGCACATGATTGTTTTATTATGCACCCACACCAGTCCCAATTACCTCAAATTTAAATCTTCAACAACGACTTTTCAAGTCAATGTTATAAATTGAAAAAACGTGATAGATTATGACTTAACAAATCTTACTGTAATATAAAGTGCACAGCATAAAAATTACTAAACTGCAGTAGCCACATGTAGTCCACATGTAGTCCTAGACTTACCGTTTAGATCCCAAATATGAAGTTGTCCATCATAACTACCACTCAGGATGCTGAAATAATCCACCATTAATAAGAATATAAAGAAAGCTTTTCAATTTCATATGTTTTTTATCCCACAAATTCCAGGAGGGTTCTCAATAATAATTTATCACTTTAATAATTATAATAATAAATTACTCTTGTTGTATCATTGTATCAGCTATGATCATAATATACACTTTAGATTTTCATGATTATACCAGTTATATCTATCCATCATGGCTTACCAGTAAACAACCAATGTTGAACATAGACCACTACCTGACAACACGTAAATCACTTGACACTGAAGATGACTTCCTTTTAGGTTGTCAAAAATGTCAGTCAATGTAAGCAACAACAGTTCTTTTCAAACTCCACAAAACACTATGTTTGTTCAGTTAAATCAGTGATTGATAGATTGACTGGGTTAAGTGCTTGAAGCTCCTGTGTCAAGATACAAATTCTCCTGAGCACCCCCCCCCCCTACATTTCTGCCAGTATCAGTAGGGAGAATGTGCTACAATATCAACAAAATAAATTGCTGTTGCTTATCATTACTTGTATTTTTATTACTGGCAGTCACTACTATGTATTGATATCAATAATTAACAATTAGATTATGAGCTTGATTTTTCTATGGGGTGATAGTTGAATTGGGGCAGAATGCCGAATCAACTATCACCTCATAATTAATTATCTAATTGTTTTAGTCATAATAAACAAATCATGTGTCTGTGAAAAAGATACCAAACTAATTTATCTTCCTGTGAAACTTTACTAAAGCGTGAATATGTCGCCTTCATCAACCAAGTGCTGCACACTAATGGCTGATATTGTGCAGTAGCTTAGCCAATCAGAGTGAGTTATTTGCATTAGTATACTAGTGGATTTTTATGGAGGGAAATTAGACACTGATCACCATTAGGACTCCATGGTTATTGTTGGCCACTTCAATACAAGAGTTAAAAAATGAGTCACTGACCATTTATTACAGACAGCTACAGAGCTAACCCAGTCGTCGTGCAAAAGAACACTGTC
This sequence comes from Ricordea florida, assembly GCA_949710005.1. NCBI lineage: Eukaryota > Metazoa > Cnidaria > Anthozoa > Corallimorpharia > Ricordeidae > Ricordea > Ricordea florida. Next base: position 1,183,615 of record OX453279.1, on the reverse strand, counting down.
TGGTCTGGGAGCTGGATGCTTTTTTACATATTCTATTTCAACCACTTTTTCCTGCAACAGATGAAACACATCAATGCAGTGTTCAGGAGCAAATTGGATTTATACATGTACATGTAGCAACAGCAAATGCAACCATGCATAAAAAATGATACATAACCCAGGGACAAGTGCAAGCAAAAATGTTTGAATCAGCTCTACATAGAACTCTTGCTTACAGTAGCAATACTGTGAATTCCCATGTGTTTTTCCAGTGTCTCTTGAATGTACCAGCCATCAATGAGAAAATCAAACTGATCTGCCTTGTATTCTGTCTCGGATTTGGTGACATCAGCATCTTGAACAAGATTAAGGTTAGACAAAACACAGTCTTGACAAGAATAATAATAGTAATAATAATGATAATAATAATAATAATAATAATAATAATAATAACTACTATTGCTGTTACATTAATACTATTACTGTTATATTATATTATGTTAAAATGTATTAAAACTTAAATAGTGCAAATTTCCTTGACTTACATAATCAAATGCACTTTACAATAAGAAGTTACTTAATCAATCAAATTATTACTGGACTTAATATGCATAGTCAAGTACAAGCTTCTGCATTATAAGCACAATGAAAATTAGTCAAAGTTACCATCTGTAGCTAGAAGATTGCTGATAAGTTCATTGAGTTCTTCAGTTCCAACCTTTAGAGGCACAGAGAAAGGTGTTGATGGAACAGCAAACCTGTATGATTGAATAATACTCATACAATCAATTTATTCATGGAATTCAATGGATTTAACTCTTTTAATCTCAGAGGTGATCAACAACTTACAACAACAAGACATTGTAGGGTAAACTGATTATGAGAATTGGAAAAAGAATCAACTCAAAGATGATGAAAAGATCTAAAATCAAACTCTCCCAACTGTCTTAAAACAAAATGTTTGCCACTTTCTTGGGAGAAATGCTACTCTCATCTTGGGAATGAAGGGTTATTCAATTATTCTATAATTGATCAAGCTTGCATGGATTGATCATGCGTCACATGTTTAGTAAAAGAGGCAAATACTCAAATTGCACTTTCGCATATATTATTTCCCTGCCAAACTGAACGGGGAGTCAAACGTGGTCTTTGGCGTATTCGGTAGCCACTATAGAACAAGGCAAACTTGCGGGCGACCGCGGCCTGCACGCGAATGCAAACGTTGACCGCGGCAGCAGAATCCAGCACGCGTTTCTCGAGGGGTTTCTCGCACGTCAGTGCTTAGAATTTTACAAAAGGTTTTTCGGCCGGAAAATGCTTCATATCTTTCGAAAAACGCAATCTTCAAGATAAATGTGTTTGCTGAATGCGTTAAAGCACGTTGGGGCTAGATTTCCGTACTTTCCCACAAGCATGCTGTAACCGAATTGTCTGGGAAAACGCACGTGCAAATATTTCTTGTTCGAATAACGAAACAGTGCGGCTACAGCATGCATAATGAAGTACGAAAATCAAGCCGAATTCAATCCCGATTACTTGTACTCGCTTAGTGAGTATCCAACGCATTAAAACCGTTCCTTACCTTTTTTGTTTCGTCGTAAACCGGGCTTGAATGTAAGCCGTCCCGTCGTCCGCCATCTTGGAAGCACTCGTTCCCAGGTTCTAGTGAATTTAAAGGGTTATGAAGCAACTCAGCTGCAATTTACAGTTTCTTCCAGAAACCCGTTGTAAATGTCAAAGATACAATGTAACTTGAATTCTGGCAACATGTTAACTGACAAACCAACATGGGATTAAAATTTAATCGGTTCTACCCCACCCAAGGAAACAGCAATTTTCCGTGAATTTTCCTAACCAAGTTAGCATTCTTTGGTTTTCGTCTTTATTGATCTGAAGCTAAAATAATATATTTTTCTTCTGGTTAGAGCGACGCAGTTAATATAGCGATTAAAATGTGTTATATGTACCGAACTTTAATAGATGACAAACCTGCGATCAAGCATTCTTTTTTGTTGTTGTTTGCTTGAAAAAAAGAACAGCTGATCGAAAGGACAAATGTACTTAGCACATTTTGTTTACCTTTCTGGAGTCTCAAGAACATCTCGATGCCCATGTCACGAAATTCTGTGATGGAAACGGAACTTAATACCGTCAATTTTAATTCGGACACAACGTTGTTTTTGAGTTTTGGGCAAGATAGTTTACAGTTTATTTACAAATATGTTTTTTAAGCGTTGGTAATATTGTTATTCCCATAAAATAATATAGGCTCATACCTAGTTGGTTTGATGATAAATGACGCTTCCAAATGGGCTGCAGCTTAATTGTTTTGAGACCGAATGAGTCTTGAGGCAACACTTTTTGAAGTTTTCAGCCATTAGCATGTGACCATTTCTTTCGCAGACAAAAGTTACGATGAGACATGTATTTTTAATTATTCCGTTAAGCGTGAGGTATGTTGCTCTGGCCAAATCAATTCTCAATTAAAAGGAGTGAGCTGATCCAAACTTCTGAGGAAAGTCAACGTGACAAAGAAAATTAAATTCCCTTTTCGCCTCTGTTTACATTTGAAGCACACAAATTTTGCGGGAACCAATGAGGGAGCGCGTCTTCGGAACGGCCTAAATACATGTGCAAAACACATTTTTCTTCGAGCGTTGACATTACATTGGTTACGTTTCGTCGAACCGTGTTTTCCTTGTCGAAATGCCGGTAAAGAAAGGCATTGTGGCTCCTCAAAATATCTTTATTCAAACAATCATCAAGAAATTTGACCGATCCCGTAAGTGTGGCCGTTTGAAAATGCATCGAAAGCTCAATTTCTTTTTCTCCATGGGCTTTAACTGTAGCTGCTGTTTTTATCGTTTATTTGTAGCAGATAGAAATTTTGTTTTGGGAAATGCGCAAGTAGATGACTTACCAATAATATATTGTAACGATGGATTCTGCGAGTTGACGGGATACAGGCGAGCAGAGCTTGTCCAGAAACATTGTAGCTGTGACTTCCTTTGCGGTGAGGATACGAGCGAATGTGCCGCGCAGGCAGTAAAAGAAGCTCTTCGCGGAACAGAAGAAAAACACGTGGAGATTCTCTACTACAGGAAAGATGGTAAATTCAACAGTATTGCCTTATGTTATGGATAGCATCAGTTTAATTTATTGTAGTGGATCAAAATTTGTATTCGCCGCATGTACGTCGCGCGTCTAGCAATATATGCTTAATTTGAATCTCCTTTTTTTGCTCATCTGTTAATTAGAACCAGAAAAGGACTTACAAGAAGTAGTTTTAATGTAGGATTGGTTTGGTTAGTGTTGAATACAATAAATATTTTATATATTAGGAACAAAAGTTCGAAATGATCATCTTCAAATGAAAGCACCCGCAGCGCATGAACACATTTAAAATTTTTATATTTCAATGTTCAATGTCATATTCACTCGGTGCGTCCTCATACCTTCTCAAAGGTTACTGACAACATAGTCATTTGTAATAGATGAACCCGTTCAGGTCTGCTGACCGTTCGTTCTGATAAATCGATTTGCCAGATGCCCGCGAATCAACTATTGACTCTATTGTCGTACTGTTCACGATATGGAGAGATTTTGAATGCTATATTTCGTTTTTCTGACTTGCTTGCAGTGTAAATGGTATTTCCTAGTATGCGGCTTAGGCCCACATGTGTGTTGTAAAACCGCTATTATATTGCGCGGAAAACTTTTATCAGAAACAACAGACGCTTTTCCCAATCGGTTCGTGTTACTAGATCTTACTTTATATGAGCAGCAAGTCCAGCAACTGTCAAACGATGATGATATCTCCAAAATGACGTAAGAACACCAAACCTGTTCGCAAATTTATCCTTCGCTCCTTAAAAACATCCTGGATTGGAGCTATATTTACATTTATCATAGACTTTCCATGTCATTCTTGAATGAACTATAATTACGGCTGTGTGTGGGATCATGCAAACAAGTACGTGTGTATGGTGTCAAGACACTGAATGAATAAAATTATATCATAAATAAACAGTTCGAGTTAGGCCGTTTCGGCTCACAGAGCAGTGCTAAAAAAGCTCACATAGAAATTGTTTACAAAATTCATTCTTTCAAATTCAAAGCAATGAACAAATGGATGATATACGTTTCAGTTTCTCCCAGTTACTTTTGATTTCATTAAATCAAAGCTCTTTCTGTTTTTTTGATTGCTTTTTTAAGGGGGGGTGGGGGTGGGGTTATTATTAGGTTAGTCGATATGCCAGTGGCCCATATGTGTCAGTTTATATAAAACTATGCTTTTCTTGATCAATTTTTTGGCTTTACAGTGAAGATTATGAGGGAAAGAGAAAGATAAAGACTTAGAGAGTTATGAAAACAGCAGAGAGATCTACAGTATTTGGAGAGAATTATAAATATTTTTCAAACATAAGCCCACCTTTTTTCTAATACTGAATCAACAGATCTAGAGAGCCTTCTAGAATGTATTCTCTGCATTTTTATGTTGTTGTTTTTTTTTTTTGCATTTTCTGTTAGAGTTCGAAATGGCATGCTAGTTGATATAAAGGGTTGAGAGAGGAGAGGTGGAAAACAAGAAAGGTGGGAAAGGGGTGGGGAAGGTAAATAGATTAAAGCAAGAAGTTTCTGCAGTCTTTGTAATGCCACTAGGAGTGACAAACTGTTAAGACTTCTCCTGTTCCTTTGCAGGCAGCCAATTCTTGTGCTCTGTTTTGGTTGCGCCAGTTAAGAATGAGGACGGTATAGCTGTCATGTATATTATCAACCATGAAGATGTCACATGGTCACCCAGCAAGGATGAAGTCTCTTTACCAAGTAAGATTATATTAACTGTTATTATTTGTTAATAGCCTATTAATAATTGTTTTTGCCTTACTTTAATACTCATCTGTTTTTGGCCATCACTTCTGTCTGGTACCATGTTTTGATTCACTTTTAAAGCTGAAAATATATGTTGTGACCAAAACAAAGGATATATTTTTTAGATTTCATAATCAGTGTGCTTTCAGCTTCTTTTGCCTGCCTGCTCCACGTGAGCTTCAACCAGCACTCAACCTTGCTAACTTAGAGAGCAGTTGCTATGACAACCAGTTTTAAGAATAAGCAAGGACTCTGGACTGATGACAATATTTGTCAAAATTATCTCACTTACTGTCAACCATTAGTATATTTGCTATAAAGTTCCAGGCTCCCTCTTGATGTGCACCTATTAAAATTTTCCAAGGTAATCATTTGTTTGAAATAGTTCATTCAAAAGCCATCAGTTTCATTGCTAGTATTGTCCAACATATTTTATTCTTGTGCATTACTTACATTCACTCACATTACTTGCAATGACTTACTCACATTCACTTACGTCATCTACTTAAATTACTCACTTTCACTCACATTCATTTACTTTCGTCCACTAATCTTACTTACATCCACTTACACTTCTTACTAATTTACTTTTATTCACTTACAATTTACTTACATTCACTTACAGTACAACCCACGCTCATTTACTTTCAATTTACTAATATTACAGTACTTAAATTGATAAGTTACATTATGCTTACATTTTGTTTCATTACTTGCATTAGTTATATTCACATACATTTAGTTACCTTAAAGCCATGTACAAGTGTACAGTGTCACTGGTAAGTTGACTGGGTCTTTTACTTCTTTTCAATGTACCACCATTTTAAGACAGAACTGTAGTTCTTTGTTATTATATGCTATATTTGTAAATTATCTAGGAAATGTCAAACTGGCCTTAAAAACCAACAGTTTGATTGATGCAGTAAAGACATGTATTTGTGACCTTTTAGTGCCAGTAAACGTTTTTGTTTATAAATGCCCCTCTTAGCATGTTTTGGTGAGAAATGGTTGTAAATTTTTCCGTTTTTGTAAAATGTTGTATTATCATTTTCTAGGAAGTAATTATCTTTTTGTGGTTTTGCTTAATATTACTTCATGTCATCAGCAATTTTATAAGGAAAAAAGGAGAAGCTTGACTGATCCGGTTCAAGAAAAAATAATAAGCTCTTCTTTCTTTGGTTTGCCTGAGTGTTTAAGAATCCTTGTGTCCATGCAACGGTTTGAAAGTAGCAGTTCTAATATGAAGCAAAATATACCTCATTAGCACGCCTCCAAAACCATTTAATTAAAGAAAAAATATTGAAAAATTCCTTACAAAACGCTATTGTTCTATACACAAAATAAATTATTTGTTAGTAAATTTTACTTTCTAAACTCTGCATTGCTGGCGATATGCCATCCAAAACGGTACATTTAAGATTAGTTGTTGGTGTTGGCAAGTTAGTTATGTTCTGTTTATATTTGTAAACATTTAGGTGCAACAGTTACGGCTGCATGAGAAACTAATTATGTCGCTTAAATACGAGTACTAAAAGACTTTGGTGAAAAATTTTTGTGACAAGTTCTGAATGTGCTTTGTTCATCCGGAGATATGTCTAATTTGACTTTTTTATCCTTCAAGCCTGAGTTTCTCCATGTAAAGTTCTTCTCCACGTTAAGTGCTAACTTTGGTCGAGTCTCCGGGGTAAAATGACATTTCATTAGCGCTAGCTTCTGTGGAATTATCAAATTGTATTAAACTCGGTTTGATTGATTTGTATATTTTCCTTAAACTCGAAAGCTATTGTAGTTACTTCTGGCATTCACCCTTTTTTATCCAGAAAACTGCCGGTAAACTAGTCATATTTATAGTATCGTGACAGCAAACAATGCAATGCATGTACACCGGCCAGCCGTTACTGAACGCGTCGTTCAGAGCGAAAGCCATCGGTAAACATTGAGACAGGTGTTCAATTATGTAAAATTTATATCTTTCCTTTAATGAAATTGAATATTATGCCCTTTCAGCCAAGAAACCCAAGTTATGCAACTTTTTTCCCTTCATTTTAACGATTATGCTAATTTTCGATTGCTCTACATTGTCATTATTTTAGAATGTTTTTTATGATCATGTGCACGGAGACAAAAAACAAAATCTCGCGTTTTGTCGGCTGTCACTTCAAGATCTTAGTTCACTCAAATATCTTTAATCCTTCGACTGACATCGCAAGGTAAGACAGCATTTCCTACTTTTGTTCTGTTGAATACCCATGAGGTGCAATATTTCAGTTTTCACTCGCATTTTAAGCCATTAAATCTCGAATGAAGAGTGATCAGTTATTTTGTTTTATCATTAAAGACGGAAAACTTGTTATTAATTCCATGCATGCAAAATATGAAAGGCGGTTCAATCTTGCGGTTCAATTTTGCTTTTTCTTGCCTTATTCACTCTATTCATTATTAATTCTCGAAGTTATCAATAGATTTGACATTGAACAGTCGTTCTAACTAACGATGCCAAAGCGCTTTTGCTGTCATTTCTTGCGCTAAACGAAGGCGATAAACATTTCAACGACTAAAACAAACTAACGAATAGCATTTCCTTCTTCGATAAGAAAAAATCAACGTTACATATAAATGTGACGATTTTTAATTGCACGCGCGCTTTGCCCATAGTACGGCTAGCAGATAGCACCGAGTGAGCTGTTTTTTCCAAAACGTAATGTTCGAAACAGCAAATTGTAGCTTAGTTACCAACGCGCCCAGAAAAACATGGTTGGAATACAATTTGCACAAAGGATTTACCGCAAATTTTAAGTACTCTTTTTATTTCTTATTTAACCTTTTTGCCCCAATTGGCTTGGCAGATAGAGGTTCGCGGAATAAGATTTCTCGCCTGCCGTGCGATTGCTATTTTCTGTTTAGTTGTGCATGTATCGTCAAGCACTGGGTTTATCGGTAACATTTTGTAAATTTCGGTTCAGTTCTGTTTTCTTTTGGTAGTAAAATGGTAGGGAAATAAGAGATATTTGTAAGTACGTCAATTGATGCTGTCATGGTGTATTTCGGACAGCTTGAATCTAGCTCAGTAGTTGTGTATATGGGGGAACCAGCACAAATTAATAAAAATAAAAAAATATTACTAAAATTGCGAGGGGAACCAGCACAAATTAATAAAAATAAAAAATATTACTAAAATTGTGCGCGCCAGCACAAAAGATTTAATAAGTCTCTGCAAAGTCTCGGCCAAGTTAGGGGCCGACAGGCGGAGCGAGCAGAGCGAGCGGAGGGCGAGTCTAGACAGGGGGCAAAGTCTCTGCAAAGTTTCATAAGTACGTTTTAGCTTAATAAGTCTCTGCAAAGTCTCGGCCAAGTTAGGGGCCGACAGGCGGAGCGAGCAGAGCGAGCGGAGGGCGAGTCTAGACAGGGGCAAAGTCTCTGCAAAGACCACCAAGTCCAGAGATTACTTACCACCACAAAATTTATCAAGGAGAATGGAACCAGCACAGAAAAAAAATAATTTTTAATTCCTATTTAAAAACAAAAGAAAAATATTGTAAATGGAACAACAATTGAATAGATTAAAAGCCGAGCAATTGAAAAAATTGGTCTACTGGTATAACCCGCCAAGAAAGTCATATTATAATACTAAAGCGAAACGCATCGATTTTTTGATTAATATTCCCGAAATAGTTAATAATGTTCAAGAAATCATTGATAATATTCGGGAAATTAGTGAATCATTAAATGCCGAACCACACAGCCCCGATCAGAATACACCATTACCAATTCCGCTTCCACCCCCACCTCAAGCAAATTTACCAACCCCACAGCCAAGCACATCCCAAGATTTATCTGATGTATTTATTCCAGAAACACCACCCGGTTCTCCGGATCGATTTGGACCTGGCACACCGCCGCCCATCCGCGCACAAACTTTAATCAAAAATGAAAATAAAGATATTCCTAAAAAGAAGGAAATACTTATATCAACCCCCAGAAAAAATATTCCCGTCAAAAAATCAAAAGTGGCAGAAAAAATAAAGTTTTTTGAAGCAACAAAGGATATCAACCACTATAAAAAACCCGCCGATAAAAAAATATTCAAAAACTACAAAGTGGAAGATAGAAAAAATTTTTATGAAGAGGTTACAATTACAACTAATAAAAAAGGTTCTAATAAACCCCAAAGGAATATAATTAAAAATTATAAAGTGGAAGATAGAAAAAAGTTTTATGAATCTTTAAAAAATCTGGCAAATAAAAAAATCATAAAACCAATTCCGGTACTAAGAAAAAGGAAAAATGAAACAAAATCCGCCGCAAAAGATGAGCCAACTAATCAAGAACATGTTGAAGATTTTACACCCGTAGAACAAGAAACAGCGTTAGATGGATATCTGAAAACATATAGAATACATGGAAAACCATATAAAACTGATCGTTTAATTTTTAAAGAACTTGCATATTTAGATCCGGAACAAATCGTAGAATTAGGATTAGATGAATTAACATTTATTAGAGAAATAAAACAAAAAGTTATTGATTTAATTAATAAGCAAAAGAAACCGATTAAGCTGAAATTTACTTTTGTCTGTAAATTTGTAAAGATTGATTGGAATAATGGCAGCCTATTTAATAAAATAATTGCTGATGCAGAACCATTTTTTCATAGCGAAAAACCAGTGGTTGTAACAGAATCAACGGATTTATCCAGCTTATTTGACAAGATGACTAAATATTTACTCGAACTTTTTGTAAATTTTACGAATAATGGAAGTGGTTGGAAATTTAATGGTGTGAAATACTTCGACATAAAAATTGATCCGTTTGAGCCAATTTCAGGAAGTAGTTATATCCCCCTACCAGAAAAATTAGCAAACAAAGGAGCGATTATAAATCTCAAGAATGAGAATGATAATGAATGTTTTAAGTGGTCCGTAACAGAAGCGGTGTTTCAAAGAGAGAAAAATCCGCAAAGAGTAAATAGAGAATTAATAGAAAACTCTAAAAATTTTAATTGGAAAGGAATAGAATTTCCCGCAAAATGGGTAGATATTGATAAGTTTGAGAAACAAAACCTATATTATAGGATTAATGTTTATGGGTATGATAATGAGGAATTATACCCTCTAAGAATAAGTGATAAAGAAAAAGGGCTTTTAATAAACTTACTTCTAATATCAAACGGTGAAACAAATCACTATTGTTGGATAAAGAATATTTGCAGGTTAGCAGTTTCACACACCACTAAACATAAAGAAAGGATTTACCTCTGCCCTAGATGCCTTTATCATACGCATAAAGAGGAAACATTGCAAAAGCATCTAGAATATTGTAAAGAACATGAAGCCGTTAAAAGTGAAATGCCAAGGGATAAAGACGGAAAACCTATTTATCTTAAATTTATTAATTTTTACAAAAAAATGAAAGTACCATTTGTTGTATACGGCGACTTCGAGTGTTGTGGAGAATCAATAGATACTTGCTCACCAGACAAAAGTAAAAGTTTTACAAATAAATATGCAAATCATAAACCGACAGGTTTCTGTTATATAATAAAGTTTTTCGACGAAAATTATGAACCCGTTATTAAACGATATACTGCTAAATCTCCAGATGAAGATGTGGGAAAAATATTCATGGTTGAATTGGAAAAGGATATTAGAGAAATTTGCGAAAAAATTAAGCCAAACAAGAAAATGAATTGGATGACGCAAAGAGAAAAATACGAACATGAAAAAGCCAAAATTTGTCATATATGTGAAGAAGAATTATTAGAAAAAGATAAGGTAAAAGATCACTGCCATTATACTGGAAAGTATAGAGGAGCCGCACACAGTGATTGTAATTTAAATTATAAGAATAAAAAATTCATACCAATCATTTTTCACAATCTATCGGGATATGACTCACATCTTTTTATTAAGAATATTGGTTTAACAAAAGGTAAAGTAGATTGCATACCTAATAATGAGGAAAAATATATTTCTTTCACAAAACAAATTGTGCTTGGTAAATATATTAATAAAAAAGGAGAGGAAAAAGAAGATAAGCTGGATATTAGATTCATTGATTCATTTAAATTTATGTCAACAAGTATTGATAAATTAGTCGCCAATCTTACAAAATGCGGAAAATGCGAAGCGTGTAAACCAGGAGATTGTACAAAGAGATATATAAAAGATGGGAAAATTATTCAGTATAAAGGTATTGGCAGGTGTGAAAAATGTAAGAATTGTCTGTTAGTTGAAAGTAGATGTCTTTCACCAAGTGATGATAGATTAGAAGAAACGAAAAAAGTATTTGGAGATAAGATGTATTTAATGTTGAGGAAAGGAGTATTCCCATATGATTATTTTGACAACCTCGATAAATTAAACGAAACCCAACTTCCGCCAATAGAAGAATTTTACTCAAAATTAAACGGAAAACAAATATCAAAAGATGATTATGAACATGCTAAAAAGGTATGGAAAACTTTTAATATAAAAACAATGAGAGAATACCATGATCTATATCTTTTATCAGACGCACTATTTTTAATGGACGTATTTGAGAATTTTAGGGATACTTGTATGAAGAATTATGGTTTAGACCCCGCCCACTATTATACATTGCCCGGTTTTGCTTGGGACGCCGCATTAAAGTATACTAAAGTGAAATTGGAGTTGCTAACTGATAATAATATGTTACTTATGTTTGAGAAAGGCGTTAGAGGGGGTGTATCTCAAATATCAAAAAGATTTGCTAAAGCTAATAATCCATATTTAGAAGAATATGATCCAAATCAGCCAACAATATATATCACATATCAAGATGCAAACAACTTATATGGCGGGGGAATGAGTGAACCACTGCCTACTCATGGTTTTGAATGGATGCGTGAGGAAGAATATGAAAACTGGAGAGATATCCCATGCGTAGTTGAGGTTGATCTAGAATATCCAGAAAATCTTCATGATTTACATAATGATTATCCACTCGCCCCAGACAAACTTACTGTTAATAAGGTGGAAAAATTAATCCCAAACTTAAACAACAAGGAAAAGTATGTTGTTCATCGTGAAACTTTGAAAGAATATGAAAGTTTAGGATTAAAAATAACAAAGATTCATAGGGGTATTAAATTTGAAGAGTCAAAATGGTTAAAACCTTACATTGATTTTAATACTGAACTAAGAGCTGAAGCAAAGAATGATTTTGAAAAGGACTTTTTCAAGCTAATGAATAACGCCGTGTTTGGTAAAACAATGGAAAATATTAGAAAAAGGGTTGACATTAGATTAGTTACAAATAAAAAAGAAGCTAGAAAACTAATAAAACAACCCAACTATCAACACCGCACCATCTTTTCTAAAAATCTAGCGGCTATTCATATGAAAAGAAAAAGGATAAAATTTAATAAGCCCGTTTACTTGGGTATGTGTATTCTAGATTTAAGTAAAAAAGTAATGTACGATTTTCATTATAATTATATTAAAAGGAAATATGAGGATAAGGTTAAATTACTTATGACAGATACTGATTCACTCGTATATGAAATAGAAACTCTAGATTTTTACAAAGATATAAGCCCTGATGTTAGAGAAAAGTTTGACACTAGTAATTATCCTAGAGATCATCCTTCTGGAATTGAGCTTGTAAACAAAAAAGTAATAGGAAAGTTCAAAGATGAAATGGGCGGAATTCCGATAAAAGAATTTACAGGTTTAAGGTCTAAGTTATACTCAATATTAACAGATAAAAATAAAGAGATAAATAAGGATAAAGGAATTAAGCAATCAGTTGTAAAAAATACAATAACTCATAATGATTATAATGTTTGCCTAAAAACCAGAAAACCGCAAATGAGAGAGATGAATATAATTAGAAGCCGATTACACAACGTTTATTCTGAAACTGTTAATAAAATCGCATTATCCGCTAATGATGATAAGAGAATAATTTGCGAAGATGGAATACATACTTTTGCTATTGGCCATTATCGAGCGGAGCCCTCCCCCAGCAGAGCTGGATCACACTAAAACAGAATCAGGAGGAAGTTCTGTATCATAGGGCATAACCTGTAATTCTTCCCTTACAAACCCCCGCCTCGGCCCATCTACTAAATAATACAAAACTGGTTGATTAGGCGAAACGACGCTGCGCGTAATATCATAAACTTTAATACTCCAAATAGGATCAGTGGCTCGCCTTTTTTCACCGCCTTCAAGTTCGCCAGGAGATAATAGATATCTAACTTTTACATAAGGAGACAATCTTACCTCATCAAGACCAACAACTCGATTATATCTTTTGGTTTCAATATCAACCTCTTTCATTTTTATAGCCTTATCAGGTTCTTTACCAGTTATTCTAGTTGGCGTATTATTCAAAGTTTTTAGAATAGCTGGTAATCTTTTGACCCATACACGCGATCGTTTATCACTAACCATTTCTTGCGCATATTGATGACTAAATAATCGCTCGCCTAATATTCTGTTTGCGTTTTCCACAAATGCTTGGGCTCTATGATTACCGGCTTCGCTTCTCTGTATTTTCACATTATGGTAATTCATGAGTTTATTAACTTCTCCCATAAATTCTTTCCCAGGATCAACCATTAATGTTTTTGGGTATTTTAATCTTCTAGAATATATTTTTGTAAAAGCTTCTGATATCTCTCGACTTTCTTTTGAGGTTAATGGCACAGCATCTTTATATCTCGAGGCGATATCAACCACAACTAACGCATATTTATATGTTTTTCTTCCGACTTTATCATGCGGTAAAAATAATAAATCTGCTTGGTGAATCTGATTTGGTTTATCCAAAGTCCAATGAGGTCTTGGAATATATTTAGGAGCAGGTAGATAGATTTGCCATATTGCCTGTTTCTCCAACCATTGTTTTGCCTCATTTTCACTTACTTTTGCTTTCTTAGCTAATTTAGGAATTGCAGAATATCCTTTCCAATATCCTTCGGCCGAATAATATATTTTTGAGAGAATATTTTCGTTGCTCATTTAAAAATAAACAAGTATCTTATAAATTGAAATGGTTGAGGAGGAAGAAGAAGAAATAAAATTTACCGAATACCAAATCAACATTATGAAAAAAATTATTAGGAAAAAAATTCTATATATGGAAGATGGCGATCAAATTTTTAATATTTTAATTTCAATTCCCGAGGCGAGAGAAGGTTTATTAAAACATATTTCCAAGTTAGAAAAGGTTTAAAGGTTAACCAAAGTATCTTATAAATTTACAATGACGTCTGAAAAAATTAACCCAAATAGAATTCCTAAGGAACCCTTTGGTTTGAAAGCAGAATCAACATTGAATCGAATTACTTTAAATCCATCCACGGCCAGCCCTGGAGAAACATTATACATAAATATTCCAAAACTTGCCGAGAATTTGGTGATTGTGCCTGGAAGCGTATCTCTTTTATTCGATTTAGATGTCGAGGGTCATGCGAATAACACAGTTGTGAATAACGTGGGTCGTAATCTTGTAACCAGACTGAAAGTTCTTTTTGGAGGAGAAACATTGCAAGATACTCAAGGATATGATTTATTTCAAACTTATCATGATTTATTCCTAACCGAAGAAGAGCGAGAGGATAGATTAAAACAAGGTATTTCTTCGTTAAATATCAGAAAAATTAGAACAAAGGCTGGAGATATGAAAACCCAAGATACAAAAGAAGTTGTCTTAGCTAATGTTCACGGCACAAAGTACAGAATACCAATAAATCATCCTATTCTAAACGATCACGGTGTTTTCTATCCGAAAGCGCTGGAAAATCATCTTATATTTGAGCTTACGCTTGCCCCGATCGCTAATATTCTTATTTATTCAGATACAACTAAAGCACCATCATATTCAATCAAAAACTTAGAGTTAGAATATTCTTCAATTTCTAGCGAATACTTAGCCCGCGAGGCTCAGGCGGCTTATCAAGTCGGCAAAGGATTCTTTTATGAAAATGTTACTTTGCACAAAACTTTTACGTTTTCCATTAGCGGCGATGGTGTTATTAATCAGCATATTAATTTGCCGAGAAGATCAATGACGGGAATATTGTTTTTGTTTTTATCACCTCAAACCGTAGGAGCAAGGGATTCAGAAAATTTTTATAATCCAGGTATATCTTCCGTTGAAATTGATGTTGATGGCGTACCAAATAGAATATACTCTAGAGGAATGATTCCGTCCGATCTTTGGGAATCTGTGAAAAAAAGATTCCGTCGGGATGATGGTTTGCAAATTTCTTTGAAAGAAAAAGAATTTTACGCGGATAAGTTTGCTCTTTGGGTAGATACTAGAACTCATCCAGATAATGGTATTCATGGAGGCGGACTTGCTCTAAATAATACCCATGACAGCGTAAAAGTAGAAATTAAAAGGAAACAAGGAGGATCTGGAACTGTAACTTGTTATATGTTTGTCGTAGCAGATGCAATGATGGAGATTATGAATTCGAGTTTGAGATCAATTAAGTACTGATCGACGCGTAAGCGCCACCCCGCTTTGAGGACCGAGAATCTAAAAACATAATGTTATGATACAAAAATCATGGAAGATTTACGAGATAAAATCCCATTCCACTGTATAATAACAGGGCCCACAAATTGCGGAAAAACAAAGTATTTAATTGAACAGCTCCGAGGCCCATTCCGGAAAGTTTTTGAATATATTGTGTTAATTTGTCCGACTTATTCCAAAAATAAAACTTATCATAATTTTGCCCAAGGAGATAAACATTTTTATGTTTTATCTCCAGATGCAAGTAACATTGACGAGATTAATGAGTTATTAACTGATTGCCAAATTTTATTCTCTGGTATGAATACATTAATAATTCTAGATGATTGCGCCGTTTCCTCCGATCTGAAGAAAAGATCGAATAAGTTTATTGATTTAGCATTCTCCGGAAGGCATCATGGTTTATCGGTTTGGGTTCTAACTCAGCAATTGACATCGATAGCAAAACCATTCCGCGAAAATGTAGCCTGCGTTGTTACTTTTCATAATCCATCGCAGAAAGGTATGAAAATGTTTTTCGAAGATTACGGAGGTGATTTGGATTATGAATTGGGTAAAAAGTTTGTAAAACTACTAAAAACTGAAAAATATTCTAGGTTATGTTTGAGTTTGCGTTATCCATTTAATTGCTATTTAGAGATTCCCGAAGTGATTTAACAAAAGATGGCTAATATTGATGATTACATTGAAGAAGACCAACCAAAGGAAGTACCGGAAAAAAGTGAGGATCTTGAAATAAAACAAGAATCACTTGCCATTCTCGCCGCCCTAGGAACAACAAAGGAATATTTGGGGACTGAAATGAGCCTGGGTGATATAAAGAAATTATCAGCAAAAGATGTTGAAAAGTATTTTAATCGATATCAGGCGGTAATGGGCAAGAAAATTAATGGGGGATTAGTAGATTCGTCCCTTCAATTAGTTTCAAAACTTATTTCTTATTTAGTTCCAGTTGATGATATAGAATCTCTTTGCAAAGATCTGAAGAATGATGATTTGGTAAATCACGAACTAACAAACATTGTAGGACTCTTAGCGTTGAAAGCAGGAAGGCTGGCAGCACTTGCTAGCGGTCTATTTCAAGTAGCTAAACACATAAAATTCAACAAAAACCAACAATTTTCAAGAGAAGAACCAGTAAATGGTAGCACAACTGTTCAGGAAACTAAGCAATCTACTGAAGGCGTTGATACTGTGTATTAAACAGATCTAAAAACTTATTTGTTGCATCTAAATAACAATGTCTGAACAAAATGAAGTAGAAGTAAAAAATACTGAGCAAATAACAGCTGACCCAGCACCTGGAAATACCGGCGGAGCCGGAGCCCTATGGGTGAAAGATACTAAAAAGAGGGAGAAAGATCCTAAAAAAGTCGCAGCTGGTAAGAAATTAGCAGAATATAATAAAAAAGCAAAAGAAGCATTAGCTAGGGAAATGAAACGAGAAGAAGAGCCAGCCCCTGCGGGCCGCGTAGCAAATGAAAATACATATAGGGAAGCGAAATCATGGCTTCCAGAGTTATCTTTTACTACTGTTTTATCCGTTGTTGGATTGGGGGTTACAGCATTTGATCTTTTTATGAGATACCGAGAAAAAGCCGGGGAGGGATTCGTCCGATATTCCAGTAGGATAGCTGATTTATCACAAGTACCACAAATACCCCAACCGGCAAAAATTCCATTGACCTCAAAATCTTTAGGAATGGAATAAAGTCATTTAAAAGTTTCTCAATGATACAGTAAAAATTATGTCAACCGAAAACAAACTTGTGAAAACTGTAACTGATTCAGCGGTACTTATCGGATTAGGAGCTGGGGTTGGGTATGCGGCTAAGAAGCTAATGAAAGAATCATTTTTGAGTGACCCATCTTCAAGTATTACAAATTATGCAAAATGGGTTGCTGTATTATCCGGAAGCATGTATCTTAAAACATATTTAGAGGATCAAAAGATTTTACCAAAATAATGGCATTAGCATCAATAGGAATGATGATTGGCGGAGCCATCTTGAATGCAACTGCATTTACTGGAGGAAATTATCTTGCAAAATATTTATCCGGTCGCAATGTGGATACAGAAAAAATACGACACGACAAAGCAATGGAAAAATATCAAAGAGATTACGAAGCATATCAGGAAAAAAGGCAAAAAATGCTTGACTGGAAACAGAAAAGAAAAGATGAAAAATATCAAGCAACAAAAAATATTTCGGCCACAAATCAGGCTTTTGAATTGTACGCTCAAATGAATGAACCAAAATTCTCTGATTATTACAAACCAAGCGATGATCAAAAGACGGGAGAAATGGTATATGTCGGGGCGGGGATGTTAGGTTTAGGTTACGCGGTTAGTAAAATATTATAAATTATTATATAACTTGTAATACATCGATCAAAATAAGTTATATAACATAAATGATTTATTTTCGAAGCTATTTTTTCTTCGTCTAAAGATTTCATACTGATGAGTAAAAAAATCATGGCAACATTACCAGAAGTACCGGACGATGATCCCATTGGATTGGGGGAAGAAGAAGACCCAGATGATTATGATGAAGATAGCCAACTACTTGGTAGAAAACCATCAAAAATACCTGTTCGAGTAACATCCACAACCAGAGGTGAAAGGAATTATGAGAATGAGGGAGCAAGACCAAAAACACAATTACCAAGCAAAGAAATAGTGGTTCGTGACAAGGAAAATGAAAAAGATCGAGTGTGGGGGGATATTTTAAATAAATTTCCAGATGCTAAACCTATTTTTTCTTTCGAATATAATGAGTGGGGAAAAATCGTAGTCTCAATCCCCAAAAGCGATCCTGTTAAAGTTGTATGGCATAATTTATTCGATAAAAATGGCAATATTAATAAAAAACTCCCTGCCACCATATTGAATGCTCTGGGCAAAAAATCAGGAGAAGTTGTTCAGGCTGGCGATGATCTTTTATCACAATTAAATGAAAAAAATGAAGAAATTAGGGATTTGCGTAATGCATTAGATGGTTTAAGAGCAGCAACGGAAACAAGTCAATTCGAAATAGATCGATATGTTTCAATTGAAAGAGAATTGCGGGGCATGATTGAACGAAATGAAACCACAATAGCTGAAAAAGATAGTTATTTAGAAGCCGCAGTTAGACAGAAGGTTGATGCAAAACAATATGCAGAAACTTTACTTAATGATTTGAAAGAAATCAAAACCGAGAATGAAAAGGGTAAGAAAGATTTGGCTAGCTTGAAAAATATTGAACAAAGTCGAGACAGGTTAGCAAAAAGGGTTGAAACTTACGATGAACTATCGAGAAGACAGTTAATATTAAACGAAGAAGAAATGGCGGATATTAGAGAAAAAAATGATGAAATACTTAAAAATATGCCATTACGTGATCGGCTAAAGTATTTATTCAAAAAGTATGGTTTTACAGTTTTTGCTGTTCTAAGTGCGGTAGGCGCCATCATTGGGGTTATAGTTTCTAATCTTTCAAGGGGTTTATCTGCTTTGGGAAGGGGAGTTGGAAATGGTTTGAAAACCCTTGGTAAAAAACTGGGGGAAATATTACCGGGGATGGTTGGCGCAATAGTTAGCTTTCTTTTCAAAACGGCGGGTGAGGTTATTGGATTTTTAGGTAAAAATGCTTGGTTTTTGATAATGGCCGTAGTTCTATATTTTGTGGAAAGTATAAAAAAGAAGAGTAAGTAACAAATTTCAGCGCAGCTGGGCGGCTTTGCCAATCTAAAGATATCGCGGTGATCAGTAAAATACAATATGGATCAATACAATGGAATTTACCCTGTATTACCAAATAATACAGATCCTACTAATTTCAGGCTACAAAAATCAAGCGAAGTATTGCAAAATCTAGAGAAAGAAATTAAACATTACGAAGAAGTAAGGAAAAAATATAATAGGGCGAGAGGAATATGTACAAAAATTAGTATTTCAGGTGGTTTGATTTCAGTTATTCTTTCGGCAAGCGGTTTAGGAACTTCTCTCACGGGTTTTGGTGCTATTGTCGGTGTGCCTTTGGGTGTGGTTGGAGGTGTTTTTGGCGGATTATCGATTGGATTCGGTTACGCCGCAAAAAGACTTTCTGGAAAAGTTAGTAAACACGAACAAACCGCCGCAATTGCAAAATCAAAATTAAACACCATTAACGATTTAGTTTCAAAAGCTCTGAAAGATAATGTTATATCCGATCAAGAATTTTCTATAATTTTAGCAGAATTGGGAAAGTTTCAAAAACTGAAACAAGAAGTTCGACAAAAATTTAGAAAAGATACAGAAAAAAACTTAGACATGAGTGTGATAAGGAGGGAAGTTCGCGAAGATCTATTGAAAGAACTTACCGGAGGGAAAGGACATTAAAACTTGTATATGAGAAAACCGAAGTTGGTTGCAATTGTTTTACATCTTATTCTTAAAAGATCTAAAGATCACATTATTTGAAACACAAAGAATAAGATGTTATTTGATGATTTCAGAAACCGGTACCCAAACGCGAGCCTTGAAAAATTTACATTTGTGAATGACCCGTTTGGCGGATATATTAAATGGAAAGTTAATGGAACAACAATTATGTCCGATGATGATCCTTCTGGGGAAACTTGGACTGTAAATCTCTCAAATAATTTGAAAACATTATTATGGAAAGATTTGGGAGTTGAAAATAAAGTAAAAGTAAGTTCATTTCCCAAAAGTTTAACATTTACGAGAGAAACATATCCAATACCTGGCGTTAGATTCGATGAATTTACAAACGATCCGACAAAAATGTTAACATCTTTAGATATTTATGTTTCAGATAAAAAGAAATTCACTGCAAATATGAGAAACATATTTAAATCACAAGTTGTAACATTTAATTCTGCAAAGGAATGCAAAAGATGGTTGAGTAAACCTGATATTAGTTATTGGCCCCAGCAACTTAACTTTGCGGTTTGGTGCGCAACATCTGGTTGCGGGATAAGTCTTTTTGAAAGCCTAAATTACCCCAAAGTAATTAGCAGTTTTATAAAGTTTCACATATACTTTACAATAAGAAGAATATTATATGAAATGGACGTGCATTTTCCCGAGGATCAAACTTTTTCAATAAAAAATAATCAATATGATAAAGTCGCATATAATCGATTGTGTAAAGAGTTTGAGGTTAGTAATAATTCTGACTTTAGGTGGAAGGGTGGAAGAAATCATGGTTTGGGTGATATATTTATTTATTACAGCTCGGGAGGAAATGAAAATTTATATATTGTAAGAAATTATGATCATGATGCAAATACTTGGCCGGGGCAAAATAAATTTTCTGATGAGGGTTATAAAGATGGAGATGGAAATAAAATCTCGTTTATCAGAAATGATCTATTTAGTGATTTCAAATATGCTTGGTTTATTCCTGCGGAAGGACATGGACTCACCAAAGCGGGGCTTGGAAGATTAAATCGATCCGCTGAGGCTTTTGTTTACTGCATATTAGGATCGCAAGTTAATACAAGAAACCCAATTTATAGCCGCGGTGGCGGAGCAATAGAAACACAAAATGAATTCAAAGCCTTATTTGAAAATTCTGTTAAAGTAAATGATATTTCTAAATCTGTTCAAAATTACCAACAATCTGTACAGGAAACTAAATTACGACTTGATTTAGCTGTTGCTCCAGGAGTTTGGTTGATGCCAAGTAATATGATCATAAACACGGAGAGCGTGGTTGGGTATAATAATAATCTGAAAATAGCAACAGAAGATATGAAATTTGGGAAAAATAATTCAATAAATATTGAAACAAAAAATGTCGGAATACCAAATAGCTTAGGATCTTCAAAGGTTTTATTAAATACCAATCCTCAACCAATGAAACCCAAATCAAATGGAAAGGAGGAAACTGGAGATGGAGAAGAACAAGTTAGTAATATAGAAACATCTCCTCATCAAAATAATCTTATCGTTTTTGCGATTGGCGGGGCATTATTATCCTGGTTTTTGTTTCGTTAATGTTTTGATTAAATAAATCTAAAGATGAACATGGTGTAACCAAAACAAAATGCTGAGTATTACTATGTATGAGTCAGAAAGTAGGATTTATTTAGATCCGCCGCTGAAAAATCTTCGAGAGATACAGATCCTGGATTGTAATATACAAACCAAAAGATTGATTAATTTCAAGGACCGACAGACAATATTAGATGAAAAAAATAAGGGTTTCATAATTCAACCCGGTACATATTCTCTTCGTGGCCTTCAATCAATCTTTATTAATGATCCAGAAGTGGAAAAAATAACAATAATTGAGACTGATACTATTGACTATCTTTATTCAAATAAGAGCACCAAAGTTAAACTAACGAGAGGGTTGGCGGTTGGTTTAGGAGTTCCTATAGTTTTAGATCCTGGTAAATTATACCCCATAAATATTCAGTTTAAGGAGCCGCTGAGACTTGTGTGTAGTATAGTGGATAATAAGTCTTCATATATGAATAAAACAAAATATGGAGAACCTGTGAAACTCAAACCATCACACCTACTCGCGAACATACCCTCAAAGGATTATCCAACAATTCCGATTCAAAAATATGAGAGCCCCATAAACCACTTTGATTTAACTATCTTAGACAATGAATGGGAAAAACTTGATCTGAAGGGTTCCCCCGTAACTTTCAGTTTAAGATTTAGATAAATTTTTGTTATATAATCCAAAAAAGAGTGATTATATAACATAATTTTTTTCATAACATTCTTTACAAAATGCCTTCTGTCTATTGTGTTCGCAAATTTGCGATCCTCCGCATAACTTACAAAAATTTCTTTGTTTTCCATGAATGCATATTCCTTTGCCACCACATTCTTTGCAACGCGCCTTCTGTTTTTTGTGTATACATATTTGCGATCCATTACAATCTCTACATTGATTCCTTTGTTTTTTATGCTCACATATTTGTGATCCCCCACAATCTCTGCAATAAGCTTTATTTCTATTATGTTCACATATTTGCGCTCCGCCACACTCTTTGCATCTTAATTTCTGCCTTTTATGGATACAATAATAATTATTCATATTAGTTTTAAGTTCCGAAATGGGCGGCGGTGTGCCAGGTCCAAATCGATCCGGAGAACCGGGTGGTGTTTCTGGAATAAATACATCAGATAAATCTTGGGATGTGCTTGGCTGTGGGGTTGGTAAATTTGCTTGAGGTGGGGGTGGAAGCGGAATTGGTAATGGTGTATTCTGATCGGGGCTGTGTGGTTCGGCATTTAATGATTCACTAATTTCCCGAATATTATCAATGATTTCTTGAACATTATTAACTATTTCGGGAATATTAATCAAAAAATCGATGCGTTTCGCTTTAGTATTATAATATGACTTTCTTGGCGGGTTATACCAGTAGACCAATTTTTTCAATTGCTCGGCTTTTAATCTATTCAATTGTTGTTCCATTTACAATATTTTTCTTTTGTTTTTAAATAGGAATTAAAAATTATTTTTTTTCTGTGCTGGTTCCATTCTCCTTGATAAATTTTGTGGTGGTAAGTAATCTCTGGACTTGGTGGTCTTTGCAGAGACTTTGCCCCTGTCTAGACTCGCCCTCCGCTCGCTCTGCTCGCTCCGCCTGTCGGCCCCTAACTTGGCCGAGACTTTGCAGAGACTTATTAAGCTAAAACGTACTTATGAAACTTTGCAGAGACTTTGCCCCCTGTCTAGACTCGCCCTCCGCTCGCTCTGCTCGCTCCGCCTGTCGGCCCCTAACTTGGCCGAGACTTTGCAGAGACTTATTAAATCTTTTGTGCTGGCGCGCACAATTTTAGTAATATTTTTTATTTTTATTAATTTGTGCTGGTTCCCCTCGCAATTTTAGTAATATTTTTTTATTTTTATTAATTTGTGCTGGTTCCCCCATATACACAACTACTAGCTCTTATGTTTATGTCGGAAGCGACCATCGTGTATCTACCATGACAAAAGCCTGATGTTAAAGTAGCACTTTCTTTTGAACATTAGTGCTACAGTTAACGAAGTTGTAGTACTGAAAAATTCTGTGCAATCGTTCATGGAAAACGGCAACTAATTTACTTGATAAGTTAACCTGTAAGGCATTAATTTTCTGTAGGACACTCAACGGGAAACCAAATGTTTGCTTTGAACAGTGGTGTGCGTTTTAACTCTCTGAACTAAATTAAGTCATCTGTACTTTCCCAGAGAGTTTAATTTTTACTATAACTGTGTTTTTGTGAGTCTTATTGTTGTATTAAATTTATACGTCAATTAATGCGCCTTTTTATACTCCTATTTTCGGGTTTGTTTCTGCTCCAAGAACAACGTTTTGCACACCATTTTGCTTTCCAGTGGTCTTTCATAAAGCAACTCGTTCACTTAAATCAGTGCTCAATATGTAGCAAAAAACTTAGCAGAAAAGATTTTGTTGCTTGACCCATTTCACCCGCTTTTGCGAAATAGAAAATTCATTCTTAAAGCAACCCGTTTGTTTAGTGTCTTAAATCGGCTGAAGTAGCCAGAGAAAGCTCAGTTATAATTTTCGTGTGTATTTTAATTCGGTACAAAACTACTTTCTTGAAACTGCGTCACTGCGAGTGCACAGAAGTTTGCACTGCACAGATAACAGAACAAACCGATCATTATTTAGGGTAATTATAGTTTTAATTTCACAGTGGAAATATACAGTCGATAAGGACTACATATAACACGTTTGCCACGAAACGAAGTTCTGAAGAATTGTTGTATTTCTACCTCGAGAGATTGTAGTTTCTTTTAGTCAAATCGTGCGGCGAAAGAAGCGCCAAGTAGGAGAAAACATATGTTCTCTCCTGCGCTTTATAAGAGCACAGAAAAAAGCTTCAGTGTTTATTTAACGAGAGAATAAAACAGAAAACCTGTAGCGCCGGAGCTGATATGCTTAATGCATATTGGTCATCAAAAGAGACAAAACAAATCATTATTCCTGGCAAACTGAATTTTCGTCGTTATCTGTTTCGCCCAGAACGTTTTGCCATTGTAAACAGTGAATAAAATGCGTTCGTATCTTCAATTAAGGTGGAGCAAAATTATCTTCCTCGTGATTCGCAATCAAACAAAATCTTCAGTAATATATATATTTTTGCAATTGCAGATGGGAATTTTCGCTCTCCGGCGTTTTTCATGCGTGGCGCACCATCCTACCTTGAGAAATCATTCGTCTGAGATGTTGTCTTGTTTTCGCCCCAAGATACCAATGTAATTGAAAACTCTGCTTGGGCTCCCACTTTTGTGAAGTTAATTTCTTCGTAATAATAGCAGCAATAACTTTGAGATTGCGCTCAGTATAGCCCAACTCATCTCGCATGCTGTGCTTTAATTTGGCTGAATGCTGGATTCATCTTTGGAAAACGTTTCAGTCCCTTTGTGTTACGATAACTAAATGTGAATATATGAAGTTTCTTGTATTTGAGCTGCGGAAGAAAGATTTCACATGTGAAAGATCATCGCAATTATGTACGGAACTCAGTGAAGCATTTGCAAAAGTAAGACTGACCTGAAAAAAAAAACAAGAAAAAAAAATTCTTGTGTCAAAAAATGGTGAAGGAATGATTTAGCAATAAGTTCCGATTTTGCCCTTTTTTCACGGTACATAGAAATGCAAAAGAACCCTTTGTTTTTGCTTTGGGATTTCCGCAGTTGCCGCGAAATACTTCGCGTCCGCCGGCCATTATATTTTCTTGACCAACGTTTCTTTGTCTTGTAGAATCGTGCTTCCAGTTTGCTTTAAGCATGAATAAAGCAGCAGCAGCGATCAGAAGGAAGAAGCAAGGCAGCGAGGGAACAGATGAAGACGAAGAAGAAAGTGCAAAGAGCAGCCGTGTTCCTGAGACACACATAACTTCCTACTCTTCCAGCGGGAATAGCGATCTTAACTCACCAGACTCCCCCTCGTGTGTTCCAGTAATGGCCGTTCTTCCCCCCACCCCACCCCGGTCATCTGACGTTCAAGTGGAGTATTCATCCCTTCCATCCACCCCTGAGAAGTCAGAGGCCTTTATGTTACCCCCCGGAAAGGCCTCATCACTGTACGACATTTCTAAAAGTTCTAACCCCGAGTCGGAATCACTTATCAAGCCAGTGCAGTCTATTTCGTTTCCTCCAAAGACGGGAAACATGTTGTACATCCCTGAATTCAAAGGCCGTCTTTCAACCGCGTGTTCTGAATCTTCGTTGTGGAATGCCCGGGGGAGGCCGTGGAGTGACAGTCATAATGTGGACTTGAGAGGTTCAACCATCATAACCTCACCTGTACTTAATATGCATCCAAGAAAAACCGAAAAAGTCGCGCAGGTAAAGTACCTTGTCTCTTTTTTGGCTCCGTGAACTGTTTCTATGATATTCTTTTCTCATCCACAAAATTGACGCATATTTGCGTTAACTCGGGCTTCCTGTCTAGTCAATAGTGAGTTTTCTTTGTGAATATCATCCCTTCACGTTTCGTCTACTGAGTGAACCACCGACTTAAGGGAAGCGCATTAGGACCTCGAAGGCGATTTATCACTGAACGTAAAAACGAAGGAGCAGACTCCCTTCCTCCGTAAAGTGCCGCAGCGAACGACAACGACTCTCTTTCTGATTCCATCTTAACGACAAGAAAAGAAGTGAGGACTCAAGAAACGTGTTTGCTAAGAATGCAAGATAAAGGCAGACTTGGGAAAAATGAGTGAGGGCGTTTGTCCTCAAAAGGATTGGACAACACACTCGTGTTAATTTTGTTGGATCTGTATAATTTGCATTCATTCTCCTCCAGTGGTGAGCAGTATCTCTGCCCTTATGCAATACTTAGCGCAGTCCCCCAAGTCGTTTTATTAGGTGATGTATAATTGCTCACAGGTTTCCCAACTCATTCGTTGCTAGGTGATGTCCTTAGGTGCTGACGTCCTTCCTGAGTATAAGCTCCAGGCCCCTAAGATTCACCCGTGGACCATCCTTCATTACTCGCCCTTCAAAGCATTCTGGGACTGGCTAATCCTGTTCCTTGTTATTTACACCGCTATCGTTACCCCGTATGTTGCATCGTTTGTCTTGTCAAGGGATAAATTAAGAGACGAACTGAACAAAAATCCCGAAACCAGGCGGGATACAGGACCGGTTAGCATGTATTCTGACCCGCTTGTTATTGTGGATTACATCGTTGACGTTATGTTTATTGTTGATATATTTATCAACTTTCGAACAACTTTTGTGGACTGCAATGACGAGGTGGTGAGTCATCCTTGCCGTATTGCGGTCCATTATTGTAAAACATGGTTTGTTATCGACCTGGTGGCAGCCATTCCCTTTGAATTGCTCATTATGATAGGAAATACAGACCAGGTGAGATCTTGTTTTTTGTTTGTTGAGTTTGATTGTCGGAGTGTAAGTAATTCTGCAAAGAACTGTTGTTGATGAAGTTCTAATTGACTGACGTTTCGACAACCTGAGCGGAAGTGATCATCAGAGTCCAGTGATTGACGTGTTGTCAGTCAAGTGGTGGTATCTATGTCTCGGTTCAACGTCGTGATTGGTCGATTAAATTGGTCTTTGGCGTCATGCGCGTGTAGAAACTCCCTTTTCTGAATGCCTCATCCATTTCTTTATTCTATTTTATAGTATTTGAGTCCTTGTTTATATTGATGGTGGTGTAAATTGCATATTTATTTCGTTACTGGTAGTTGTATGTTTTTTTTTCCGTAAGCATGAGGTAAGTGTTTGTGTACTCAGTTAAATTTATTTGATCATATTTTCTAGCTAGTGTGTGATTTTGTACTTAGTACGATAGTTGTATTTGTTTAGCGAGTGTGAGGCGTGCATTCGTGTAGTTAGTGTGCGGTGGGTTTTGGTGTAGTGCGAGTGTCTCTGTAGTTGGTGTTAGGTGTGTGAATTTGTAGTTACTGTACTTTGTGTGGTTAGTTTATGTCAGATGTTTGTGTAGCTACTGTGAGAGGTCTTTCCAAGTAGGTAGTTTGTGAGTCGTATCCGTACAGTTAAAGTGCCTATATATCGTCATCCGCGTTTTTGTGGTTTTGGTATGTACATTAAGAGTACGTAGCTGTTCATAAAAGTTTTTTCGAATTCCGCCGTGTTTTGCCCCGAAGTTTTCGCTCAAAGTTCCTGCTTGAGCCACACCTATCAAACTTGACCGAGCTAGTAAGAGGCATGGGTCTATTCCTGACTTGACTTCGCAAACTGCGTTGCATGCGTGTTTATAAAGAAACACGGTGCAAAAACGTTTTTGAATAGCTATGAAGGCGATATAGACACTTTAGGGTATGGGGTTTCGTCATATAGTTTTTATGAGAAGTGTTTTATTTCCGATAAACAGTCTACCTGTTGCCATGTTTTTTGTCACTCGTAACCTATCTTACGAGATTTATTTTTACCAACTTTTATTTTGATTGATTTATATTTGTTTGAATCTGCACAGACCACAACTCTGATCGGTCTTCTAAAGACGGCTCGGCTTCTCAGGCTGGTACGAGTGGCTCGCAAACTGGATCACTACTCAGAATACGGAATGGCCGTCCTGTGCCTTCTGATGTGCTCTTTCGCACTGTTGGCCCATTGGCTGGCGTGTATTTGGTACTTTATTGGGAACATTGAACGCGATGACAAGAGCACTATAGGCTGGTTAGATTCTTTAGCTGACCAAATTAACCAGCCCTACAACGACAGTGACGCCATGAGTGGCCCAGACCTGCAGTCCAAATATGTCACTGCGCTGTACTTTACACTCAGCAGTCTGACTAGTGTGGGGTTTGGGAACGTGTCTCCAAACACCAACATCGAGAAGATGTTCTCTATTTGTATAATGTTGGTTGGATGTGAGTTGATCTTAGTTGTCTTAGTTAAAGTTATTGCTAAACGTATTTAGTATCTATTTTGATTGATTCTGTATTGTTAGTATTGTATTTTCCGCTACCAACCGTGCACTGTTTAGTTGGTACTGAGTATGGGGCGGAATTGGCTAGGGATCTCCGACGGAGTTATTGGTGGGGTGGGGGAGTCAAGGAAGTTAACTCACATATGCAGCTATTCATAGCTTGTCCCTACCTCCTCGCTAATTGCTCATCGAAAAAAGTCACAGAATAGATGTCAGCATGACCCAGTGGTAATAGCATTGGTGTGACACAGTGTCACCCCCCCCTCCCTTTAAAAGATCCTACAATAGCTACGCATGACCCAGTGGTAATAGCATTGGTGTGACACAGTGTCACCCCCCCTCCCTTTAAAAGATCCTACAATAGCTACGCCCCTTCCGGGGTTAGAGGGGATTTAATTTAACTTGTGTATAAATATGGAAGAATTTGTGGAATATATATGAAATATTTGTAGCAACCTAGAGGCTGATGGAAAGTTCGTTTCTCTTTCAGCTCTTTTCTACGCTGCCATATTTGGTAACGTTGCTGCCATCATTGCGAGACTTTATTCTTCCACGTCACGTTATCATTCGCAAATGCAGAAGGTTCGAGAATTCATCCGGTTTTACCAGATACCCAATCCCCTTCGCCAACGCGTAGAAGACTACGCCCACCACGTGTGGTCATACACCAATGGGATTGACATGGATCAGGTCAGAATCTACTAAAATGAGCAGATGGGTTTGCCGCGAAAAAGCCGCGGTTCGACATTTGAGACGCGTGCAGGTTTATTCTAGAAAGACCCAAAGCGTTGTGGGAAGTTTTCGGGCGCACTAATTCACATTGTAGTTTGGTATTTAAGACGTTTTTGCCCATCAAATGCTGTCATCTATAATGAATGTGGGTTTGATTATCTGTTCTATCATGTTGATGCTATCCTGTTGATGATAAGTTCCATTCTGTTAATGTTAAGTTATATTCTTTTGTCTCAATCTGTTTATTTTGGGATCATTAGAAGCGTTCTTAAAATAAGCTAACTTAAGAATATTGACACACACACATTAAGGTCCCATTTACAGTTCTATATCCCTAGCTTCTGCCGGTGTGTAAATAGATTTTGATAGGAAGACTTTTAATGGAAAACTGCAATCACACCTCGCGTTTTTTTTTTGTTTTCTCAGGTGCTCAAGAACTTTCCTGAATGCCTGCAGGCCGATGTATGTCTGCATCTGAATTCTTGT
Source organism: Ricordea florida (assembly GCA_949710005.1). Lineage (NCBI taxonomy): Eukaryota > Metazoa > Cnidaria > Anthozoa > Corallimorpharia > Ricordeidae > Ricordea > Ricordea florida. Next base: position 1,154,143 of record OX453279.1, on the reverse strand, counting down.
CTGCTCCATACCTTTCCCGCCTTTAGCTCAGCACCGCAGGGCTGCCTGCGGGCTCTGGCTCTTAGAATAAAAAATACTCATCTACCCCCTGGGGATTACATAGTCTACCAGGGAGACGAAGTAAACTATTTATATTTCGTCATGCGAGGGACTGTGGAAGTACTGGATGGGGATGTCATAATGGCCATATTAAGTACGTTGTGTCAACTTTTTGTAACAATTTGCGACTTCGTTGTTTGCGTGGTCGCTGCATCATTCACCAGGCTCAAAATTCACAAGCCTAATAATTTCACAACTTATTCACATAGACATTCATATCCTAGCAGTATGCAGGATGTTTGTACCGTGAACCTAGTTTAATGTTCTTGCTCCCACGAGTCTCCTATAGCTCAGTGGTAGAGCGTCCGAGCTAGATTCCAGTCCTTCGTGGGAAGTCGGATTTTCTTTTTCCGAGTTCACCTGTGATACGACGAAAAAAAAATATCTTTCACATATTAACCAGCCTAACCATATACCATCATCGCACTTCACAGTTCATCTCTTCTTCTAAAGTTAAAAAGTTTTAGAATACTGCTTCAATTTCGTACTTAAGCATCAGTTACTGGTAGTAAAAGGTGATATAAGCCCTCGAGCTGTTCGACCAGCGTTCAGCCAGTTTGGACTGGTTGAAAAAAAGTTACACCATTCAAGTGCTTCGGAGAGAATTGACCAAATTTGGTACTGCTGATGCCAAATTAGGAAGTACTGACGAACTGCACGCGGGCAAGTGTCGGCTTCTTCTATCTACATCTACATATATTTGGTGCGTAAAAATCGCTGAGATATCACACCAAACGTAAAATGATATAAAATGATTCTAAAATAATGATGCAAAATTCATAGAATTAACCATAATCGTGAGAAGTTGTAGAAAACACTGCTGAATAGTGCTCAATACACATTTGTGTAGAGCGGTATATAGAATTGGGTTACTAAATGAAAACACACATGATTCCCTGCAACTCTGAGTTTCGTGCTTACGCACTCATCAGGCAGATTTAAATCTGCCTGATGAGTGCGTAAGCACGAAACTCAGAGTTGCAGGGAATCATGTGTGTTTTCATTTAGTAACCCAATTCTAGAATTAACCATATAACTATTACTTAAACTATTACTGATAAATTAGATTTCAAAGACTCTAATGATACAACGGCCTCAGGGAGGCAATTTCTTTTGGTTAACACTCTTGTGTGCTCTGTTTTGTTCCAAGGCAAAGGCGACTCGTTCGGGGAAAACTTTGTGATCGATCCTGGCAAACCCGCAGCGATTTCCACCGTGAGCATAAGAGCCTTGACGTACTGTGATCTGCGAATGATTTCACGAGATGATATACAGCACATTCTGCGCCAGTATCCCAAATTTAGGGACACTTTCATCCGGGACCTTGAGGTCACATTTGATCTGTCTCGAGGAAGTGTAGATAAGGTGAGAGGAGAATGCTACCTAATCCTACCCCCACCCGATTCTTATCACTCTTTCAATCCATGTTTTGTTTGTCACGATGTGATGGTATATAAACTTTAAAACATGCATTAAGTGGTAAGGAGACCTCTATACTGAAAGGTATATGCTGAGAAGTCTCCTTAATGACACGTGAATAAGAAAAGAAATCACTTACACAAGGAGTAATGGGCTCCTGCTTATAACAAAAGGTGAGCGCACATGTAGAAAACGAAATGAAAAAAATACAAACTGCTATTTTGATGGCTTCATAGTTTGTGTTATTTGCCTTTTTATCTTGAATAATATTTAATTATTAATGAAATCAACAAACTGTTTTTTTAAAGGAAGATAAATTTGAAAGAGATGTAATTGAAAGTGGCGAAGCATTCCGGATTTTTCTCCCTCGATAGAGTATAGTAAACTTCCTAATGTTTGCCCTGCACATATGGGGCCTGAGACGAGATAAAGCTCTAGTGTCACAGTGGTGTATTTGATTATTTGTGGAAAATAGAAAATAGAAGTAAGGGTGTAAGATACTTGCCAACTGAAGTTTGCGAATCCAGATGATAATGTTAGTTTAAGTGTTGCTGTTGGTAACTATGAAAGTTTTGTAGCATTTTGAAACAAATGCAGTTGTTCTCCACTGATCAAGTTTCAGTCGGCCAATGGTACTAACAAGAAGCTGATCTTATTACAGAACTCCGCCAGCGGAACTTCAACACCCGACTTTGTGCGACAAAAACCACCCGAGGAGGGACAGGTTACCAGGCCCGCGAACGGCCCACTTTTCTTCGTGAGTGAACAATGTGATAAGAAACCTACCGGTCAGCGGCTTTCAAATCACGTTAAACGTACGGACGTTACCACGCACAACTCTGAAAGTTCTTTTCATGTAAATAATGCCAAATCTCCCGCAAGTGATCTTAGTGAACTCAGCCAAGGAGAATGCCGGGAAATTACGAGCTCTTATCACGAGCCCACGAGCTGTTCGTGTTCAGTGCAGTTGCCCGAAGAGCGGTTACCCACTGTATGTAAGAACTGTTGTAAATCCTTTAAGGAAATGGAAACCAAAATAGACAACTTGTCTTCCTGTCTTCAGAGACTTGAGACAAAGTTGACTGCGGATGTCGAAGCAATCTTTGGACTCCTACGGGCTTATAATGAAGCCATTAGGGCAAAGAAGCTGGACTTCCACACGCAAGTGTGATATTACGTGATATCACGTGGAGAGTGCTGAGGTTAAGATTTTGTGGTTTGTTTGCTCTAGATGTACAGGTCAAACCGAATTATAGATTATTTTTTCTTGAAAGTTAAGCAAACGAATCAAGTAACCTATTCCTTTATAGGGCTGTTTCAATTGACTGTCGTAAAACGAAACCCAAAACAAGTGCTTTAACCAAACACAACAGACCCACACAGTCCAAGAACCAATCAGAATGCAGAGTAAATATACCGTCGTCACCGAACGCGGGAAAACGTGTGTGACTTCATCTCGATGTGATTTGATTTTACCTTACTAGATTTTTTGACCAATCACTTATCACAGCTTATGGAAAACCATCATAAACATTACAGTCAATTGAAAAACGCTTGATTTATCAAACAGTAAACGAGCTGGCTCGTTTGAAACTCAGTAAGGGCGTCCGTATTGACGAATTTTTGCAGACGCAGCTGGGTTTACATTTTGCCTCATTTAGAAGTCATTATGAAATATACAAAGTGACTTAAAGGTTGTAAAAAGTCTGTAAATCTTAGACATTGCGAAATTCAAAATTTTTCCATGTAATATATTAAGGAAGATTTTGCCTATCAAAAAAAGGCTAACGAGTCTATAAATTCTTGGTAAATGAACAAAATTATAAGTATTAAATGGAATAAAATTAGTTCGAATAGAATTAATTCGATTAGTCATGCCGCAGGATGAACGAGAAGTAGGTATTAGTAGTAGAAGTAGGTAGAGATAGTACGATTTACAGGTAATAATGTTGTGGCTTCAACCGGGGACTGAAACGTCATGCAGATGAGACAAATTTTGTAAAAAGCGTCCGTATCCCGCAATTCGCCAAACCTTGGCTCGACCCCACTCCCCCCCCTTCAAAAAAGGTGTATATAATTTTTTCTAGTGCTTAATTCCGGTCTATGTTGAAATATCTCGAAAAGATGTCCTAGAGACAAATTGTAAATATTTTATAATATATTGAATGGAATTGATGTCACATTTTTCCATTAGATCAACTGGAAACTAATAAATTTCAGTGGAGAGAAAAAGGTAACTTATTTCGCAAAAAATGTCACCCTCGTGAATTAATAGAGCCCGCGTTTTGCCCAGTTAGTTGCTAAGGAACATGACATATACTCTTGACGTCACGCCAATGTGTGACTCGAAAATCATAAATGCAATTTCTATCCGGTTGGGAGAAAATAAAATCGGAGTTGATTTTAAAACAAAAAAAGGCAATTTCAATGCGTGCAATGTTGCTGCATAGACATTTATTTGTATTGTCACTTCCCGTGCGTAAATCCTTGATTAAGACTGTCGGTACAAAATAAAATCAAGAGATCGAAATAATTGTAAGAACGGTCTTTTTAACAAAATGTCAGTGTTAACAGGAGCCCATTACCGTATGGGCTCCTGGTGTTGATCATGAAATTCATGATAAAAAGATCATAGTATAAAACTCTTTATTTTAGGGTTTAAAACCTTTGATCTATTGTTTTGACTTCTCCCGGCCACGAGAGATTTCTTTGGCATTCAATTTTGGCTAGATGGTTGAATTTAGCTGAGTGTAACCCCAAGCTGGCAAAGTCGAGGATCCCATTTTTAAAATATTCGTCACTTTTTAGGTGCAACCTTTTATATTGTAACACGTATAACGAATGTAAATATATGAAAGTTTCGTTTTTCTTTGTGTGCTGGTTTGTTCTGGTTGGCTGTAGTAAGAAATGTTTGTGGGCATGTTTTGTTTGCTTTATTTATTGAGAAGGGACGAAAAACGGGAACCACAAGATATAATCATTTATCCGGGACTTTGTTCTTAGGGTTGGTCGCACTATAATTAGTGGGAGGGCTGCAGGGGGCCTTCTTGTCTAGACTAAGTAAATCTGTTTGTTATGTTGTTGGGCAATTCCTGTCATACAAATCCACGGACTGCTCAAGAGCGCAAATTTAATACTTATAAATAGATGATGACAACTTCGCTCGACCTGCCCAATGCAGGCTACAGTTTCGTTTACACAACTACACCACATGGCGCTGCGATATCAACGAAGGTTGGAAGCTTATAAGATGGCTAGTATTGAAGGCAGTGGAAAATGAGCAAGAAAAATCTCCCAAAAAGCAGAGTTTTACTGATGAATTATGCACCTATCAATGTTAAGCCGGCGGGGGGGGGGGGGGGAGAGTCAGGGCATGGGGTGGGGATTTGACATTTTTGAAAAATTTGCCGTCAAATTCCCTACCCACGTGCAAATCATTCCAATCAAATGCAACCAAATTTCCCCACCCCGGGCTGCACATCGCTGTCAAATATCCCAAGGCTGGCAAAGAAAGATTCAAATATTCCCTCCCCCGGGAGAACAAGGTCCGTCAAATGCCCTACCCCAGGGCCAACAAAGACAACCAAATCCCCACCCCATGCCCTGACTCCCCGCCCCCCGCCGGCTTAAGAGCGAATGCACACAAAAATCGAGCAAGGTGCGGCCACAACTCAAAACCTAACCTACCCTTATTTTGAGTCTAAAGGAAGATTTTGGTGAGATTAAGAAGGTTCTGGGGTTTATTTTTTGAGTTAGATCGAATTTTGTGAGAAAATCGAGATTTTCGATTTCGACGGTTTGACGCCTCAATTTACTGCGAAATTTATTGGTCTAAAAAATTGCCTCGCGACGGCCGAATAAACTTTTTACCGACGATTTTATACTTAATTCAGCAAAATCAAATAGCTGACAGTAATCTAAGAAACATTTCCGGATTAAATACGGATTTCGTGACAAGGTTCAAGAGCTTTGTTTAGTAGGTACTTGACAACAGGGTGATTTAGTGGCAAAATTAAACTCCAATTCTACATAAGGGGCGATTCTTCAAATAGCCCCAAAATCAGATTTTGAGCTCTAGAGATGTTATATTTCACCATTTCATATATGTTCAATAAGGTTTTTGAGCGAGCGCCTCAGATTTAGTCGACCAATTTGCTCAATTTCATGTAATTTGCTCCGTGATGCGGTGATGCGATAGTTCAGTTGATCCCGATCATGTTACTTTATCACGTAAACAAAGTCACCGATCAGCCAGGAATGGGACAACAGGAATTATTTTTGACCATATTTGTTCAAAGTCAGGCTTACCTTGATTAAGAGTTGGGTTTCCGATCAAAAATTTGCTTCTGGGATGCACTTGTTAATTGTCTTTCAAACTCCGTTACGCACGACCTAAGCTACCGGTCGTTGTCCATTCAAAACACCGGGAAAACAATGAAGATAGCCCAGAAAATACAGCAGGAACGTATCCCAGCAGCTTAAGAACAATTATTGTTATTTTTGACACAGTCTAGGTTTTAAATGTCCTCGAACTACAAGCCAAATCCACAGGCTCTTTGACAGCTAGGCAACGTGAAATCAAAGAGGTAATAACGCACGCCGTTGACTGTGTTGCGTGACATCACGCCACTAATTGCGTCCCGTGTTCCTGTCTAAAATAATACGTTTATATCCTGAAAAATTGAAACTTTGAAAGGATGCATCCATTCTTTTTTTAAATAGCACAGTTCGCGGTCTGAAACAAGTCTCAAAGAGACAGAAGGCGGGACATGCTTCACATAACTAAAACGCCGGTTGCCTCCTAGATCTCTCTTTGGGTTTCAGGACTTTACAAAATTAGTCAGGACGGACAGAAAAGTAACAAGAGTAAAAACAAAGCTCTCCACGAAACGTTGTTGCTGCTTATCATATTTCTTTAGATTGTCTTGTCTAACTTACTGATTTAGTCGATTTTCCTATTGCTGTTTTTCACTTGTCATGTGACATTTGAATTTCCCCCTAATATTCACACAAATCTTAATCAGGCCCCATAGTTATAGAGATAAAACAACCAGGCCAGGATCAGGTCCACTTCGCTGTCAAAACCGGAAAACGTGAACGCTGCCTTATGCGGTTAGTAGATGTAGTTCGCCGGTCCTAGCGCACCCCCTGGAACCCAGAACCTGGAAATAAAAGACAGGAAAAACTGGCGCCCAAGACCATGAATAAACATAAATTCCAATGGCTGATCTTCTTGGTAAATTAATATGTTTGGTGATTATTCCATCCTTATCCCATCTTTGTAAATCTGTTGTACACCACTAGATAAAAAAGCACTCGTCATAGTCCTGTATTCTAATTCAATATTTGTTAATTGATAATTAGGTGGCTTAGCAGAATTCGTGTAGTAAACAATATTTTTCACAGCTGCTAGAGGTAACTCGAATTTCAAATTATCTCTCACACCATATGGATAGAATACGCTACCATCGGTTAAAACTGGATGATCAATCGGAATGCAAAATTTTCTTCCATGAAGTTTAGATGACAAAACATCTTTGGGTTGACTTATATCTTTATTACTTGCGTTTGTCCGCAATCTTCGGATGTTTTCGTTTGATATACCCTGTCTAAATCGGTCACGTCTTTCTTTTTGGGATAAGTAAAGGTCTTTGTATGTCATATATAAATCATATCTATCATATCTATCAATTTCATTAAGTGTTTCAATTTTAGTGATGATATTTGAAGGCGTTAAATTATACCAACAACATATAAGTTGGATCTATGAATGGTTAAGAAAAGCAAAATGTTGGAATGTATATATGCCTTCAATAGATATTATACGAAATTTAGCTGAAACTGTGAGTCAGGTGGTTTTCAAGGTTCGTTCTGATGAATTTTCATCAAATTATGATTTTAATTTTTTAGAATTTGGATTTTTATTTTTGGGATTTTGATTTTGATTTTTAATTTTAGGATTTTGATTTTGGTTCTGCTCTGTGTGATTTGCTTGAAGTTGTTGAGTTTTCTTATGATCTGATTTTGGGATTGTTATTTTTATTTTTGATCCGATTTTAAGATTTTTGGGATTTTTGGATCTGATTTTTGAGATTTTGGATCCGATTGTTGTTTTTTTAAGTCTGATTTTCGGGGTTTAGTGTGATTTTTCTGGATCTGGTTTTGGGCGGTTTTTCCTGGTTTTTTCCTAGTTCCGGGTTCTAGGGGCTGCGCTACTGTTCACGTTTTCCGGTTTTGACAGCGAAGTGGACCTGATCCTGGCCTGGTTGTTTTATCACTATAACTATGGGGCCTGATTAAGATTTGTGTGAATATTAGGGGGAAATTCAAATGTAACGTGACAAGTGAAAAACAGCAATAGGAAAATCGACTAAATCAGTAAGTTAGACAAGACAATCTAAAGAAATATGATAAGCAGCAACAACGTTTCGTGGAGAGCTTTGTTTTTACTCTTGTTACTATTTCTATCCGTCCTTGACTGAAACCTAAGGAGAGATCTAGGAGGCAACCGGCGTTTTAGTTATGTGAAGCATGTCTCGCCTTCTGTCTCTTTGAGACTTGTTTCAGACCGCGAACTGTGCTATTTAAAAAAAGAATGGATGCATCCTTTCAAAGTTTCAATTTTTCAGGATATAAACGTATTATTTTAGACAGGAACACGGGACGCAATTAGTGGCGTGATGTCACGCAACACAGTCAACGGCGTGCGTTATTACCTCTTTGATTTCACGTTGCCTAGCTGTCAAAGAGCCTGTGGATTTGGCTTGTAGTTCGAGGACATTTAAAACCTAGACTGTGTCAAAAATAACAATAATTGTTCTTAAGCTGCTGGGATACGTTCCTGCTGTATTTTCTGGGCTATCTTCATTGTTTTCCCGGTGTTTTGAATGGACAACGACCGGTAGCTTAGGTCGTGCGTAACGGAGTTTGAAAGACAATTAACAAGTGCATCCCAGAAGCAAATTTTTGATCGGAAACCCAACTCTTAATCAAGGTAAGCCTGACTTTGAACAAATATGGTCAAAAATAATTCCTGTTGTCCCATTCCTGGCTGATCGGTGACTTTGTTTACGTGATAAAGTAACATGATCGGGATCAACTGAACTATCGCATCACCGCATCACGGAGCAAATTACATGAAATTGAGCAAATTGGTCGACTAAATCTGAGGCGCTCGCTCAAAAACCTTATTGAACATATATGAAATGGTGAAATATAACATCTCTAGAGCTCAAAATCTGATTTTGGGGCTATTTGAAGAATCGCCCCTTATGTAGAATTGGAGTTTAATTTTGCCACTAAATCACCCTGTTGTCAAGTACCTACTAAACAAAGCTCTTGAACCTTGTCACGAAATCCGTATTTAATCCGGAAATGTTTCTTAGATTACTGTCAGCTATTTGATTTTGCTGAATTAAGTATAAAATCGTCGGTAAAAAGTTTATTCGGCCGTCGCGAGGCAATTTTTTAGACCAATAAATTTCGCAGTAAATTGAGGCGTCAAACCGTCGAAATCGAAAATCTCGATTTTCTCACAAAATTCGATCTAACTCAAAAAATAAACCCCAGAACCTTCTTAATCTCACCAAAATCTTCCTTTAGACTCAAAATAAGGGTAGGTTAGGTTTTGAGTTGTGGCCGCGATTTATCGATTTGTCTCGATTTTTGTGTGCATTCACTCTTAACATTGATAGGTGCATTATCTGTTATCTGTAGTGGGCGGGGCGCGGGTAGGATGTGGGCGGAGCCTGGCATAATGGTAGATGTAAACATTCATTAAGTAGCCATATCCACCCCAGCTGTATTGCGTCTAACAAGAAAAAATCCTTTGAGTTTGCCATGCACATGTACCATAGGTACAACCCTCCGCGCAAGATGCCTAAATATTCCAACAATAATTGTGGGAGCACTTTATACAGCGAGAAACATAACTTAAATCATTAAATATTCCAAGCTCTTATGTCTGGAGCCCAGGCTCCTGCTTATGTATTATCTTTCGGAGTTTACAGCTGACTTCATCAACTAGTTTGACAACCCGTCGCCAACCGACGCTAGGGTTCTAAATCTCGATGTTATTCCCTGGTTGGAGCACGGTTGGAGCGCTTTTGTAATATCTGGTTTCCCTTTATTACATCACGGTCGCAGAGGTCACGGTGTTGAACTACAGCTAGGGCGCCCGAGGGAGGAGGAGTAGGGGAACAATTGAACGATAAATAAAAATTCCGAGTCGTAAGACGTCGAAGGCGCCCTAATGATAAAATAAAATAATAATAATGAACTTTATTTGAGTGTCAACTGAATCTAGCACTGACGTACTCATTAGGGACACTGTAAAGCACAAATGAAATAAAATTTTAAAAATCAAATGTTTGTTTTTGTGGAGAATGGAAAACCGGAGTACCCGGCGAAAAACCTCTCGGAGCAGAGAAGAGAGCTTACAAATTCAGCTCATATATTACAACATGTCCTCGAGGCTGGAATTACGATTATCGTAAAATATAAATTAGGCGTCAATTTATGATAATCACTATTTCATGACACTGGAAAGATAACAGAGTGAAGACTAGGTTCCAATGCTGCGGGTCGATGCGTTTCCCGCGAAAAACAAAAGAAGGTCAAGCATGGCTGGTAAGTGTTTTATAATTTTCTTAGTGTTTTCTATTGAATAATTGCTTGTTTTAATTTATGTTCACGCATGCTCTTTTATTTTAAGCTAATGAACCGTTTATGGATCACGTTCATTCACAGAGTTGCTCCCAGGGGTTTTAGTTTAATTCAAATGTTGCTTCACTGCGAACAGTTTGAATGCTTGCCATACCAGTATAGCTACTCAGTCATTAAGTTGGCTAGCTAAACTACGGAATACCCTGGCACTCCAACTCCTAGGATACGTCGCGGGAAAGCTTCCTTTACTGCTTTACAATGTGTATATATTCGCTACGCGGTGCGCTGTACGTAGTAAATATGGCAAACAAATCTGAACAAATTTAAGCTTATAAATGATTACGCGTAGCTTTACTAGGAACTTGTAAGAGCCTATCAGCCCATCACTCAAATTATTTGACAATCCAAGCAGCCAAAAAAAGCGGATATGTATACTAAGGCTGTCCTTTTTAAATTGATGTAATGTTTTAGAATCTTACTTGTGACACGTTTGGCGTGTGAATAATCCACTGAATAAGTTTGGTTGCGCTTTACAGTAGAATCTTTAATTATGGCTGCAATGTTATAACTATAGACATAAGGCAAAATTAGAAATGTGAATAAAAATGGTTCTTAAATGTGCACTTGTCCCATAGATAACTCACAAGCAAAAGGGAGGAAAGGTTATAAGGCAAGTGGCACTAATGATCTGAATAAATTGATGGTGACTACATCTCACATCATAAGTCTGGACTGCCAAAGGTTTTCCCAGCTCATATTTCTAATGAAATATTAGAAAATTACTCCAGTATAATGATTGCACCTTTGTCACGGATTTTGACAGATTTCCAAACAGCTAAAATTTATAGTTAACGCTCATAATGCTCATTTTTATTAACAATAATTGCTATATAAGAGCACTGAAACTGTCAGCAAGCAGCTTTCCTGCTGATGGCTTGGATGGAAATGGATTGCAACTTAAATTTTTTTTTCATCCGAGCGTTATTGTTGAAAATCAATATTTATAGTTTGAGTTTGATTTCTATCCACAAAGTTAGGGAATTATGTCTTCCTTGGGTTAAGTTACCTTAACCACTAATTTCAGAACAGATTAGACCAAAAATCTGTGAAATGCCCGTGATGTAGCCCAAAAGAGCATTCATTAGGTCCTAAGTAAAATTTATGGTTGCTTTATTTTGTTAAATTATTTATTTTTTGTAATCCAGAGGTGCTCCTACTGTTCAGAAGAACAGCCAATAGCTGCAAAGATATGTGGGGAATGTGAGACACCATTTCCGAAACGGCTCAAGGATGTTGACAAACTGAAAAACTTAAAAACAAACATCACTCAGCAAAAAAGACTTCTGGAAAAACGGGTGAGTTAATTCAATGTGTTTATCTCACTGTAACATGTTTATTTGTTTCGTAATGATATTTAATCATAATAATTTTCAAAATATTTAAACTCACAATGATTTCTGCCCATCTATTACTGTTTTGTCTTTTTTACATTAAAATTAGCACTATGTAGCCAATTAAGTATTTATTATACAGAGATGATAAAATTAAGTAGCTTTTTGTCTTTTGATCAAACTTCTTTGTTTATTGTTTTCTGTTTTGGACTATGTGACAGCCAGGCCTTTATGGTAAATCCAGAAAGAAAATAACATACAAGGGAAGAACATTGGCATTATTTAGCTATTGAAGTAGTTCAATAAAATAAATAATAAACATCTAGGCATTGAGAGCGAGTGCCTTAGTGACGCTATCCAGAAGACAGCAGTCCTGGCCTCCGCATCTTGTTGAGGTTCCCAGCTGCCTGCTAGACTTAGAGAACTGGTTGCTCCCTGCCTAGTTGGTGTTTTACCCAGTGCTGAAATGACTCTGCACTGTGAGATGATACAATATATATTCAGAAACTCATTAATAGTAATGAGTAATTATTAATGAGTGTCTTTATATCTGATAAAGACATGGCTGAATTTTACGTTCAATTTTCTGGGCCAAAATAACCTCAAATCTAAATATTAGTACAAGAATGAGTTGATCTACATCAGAAGAGTTTGAAGCCATTCAATAAATTCGCATTTCATAATTTATCAAGTCTAAAACACTCGGCTGTGCCTCATGTTTTAAACTTGATAAAACACTGCTGCTCATTTATTAAACATTACATAAAGTATAATTTTGAAGAAAAACTTTAAACAGTAGCACTCAACAAATGTGTGGGCAATGCTCTTTTGCATACTGTTGGCCATATTATAGCATCTGTATATCATTTCATTAATTATTGCTATGGAGGTATTGTTTTTTGTTGGTGTTTATTATATAATTATTAACTGTATATTATAATTATACTTATTGTTTTTGAAAAATCATATTTTTCATATTAAAATTTGTGTTTTTTAACACAATTCAGTATGTATATTGCTTTTCTTGTACATATGCTTGTCATTGCAGGCAGACATCCTTCACTATAATCATGATTGCCATGTTGTCATCATGATGTGCCACAAGTATGCAAGTGGTGAAACCGTCACTTTTTATGGAACAGAGGGAGAAGGTGTCTCATTCATAGGAAACAAAAGTGATGTTAAAACATCAGATGGCGGTGCAATGGCTGTTAGACTTTTTCGAAAGTTTATGGAGGGTATAATCAAAAATTATATTTACAAACAAAATAATACAACTAGCCCCAGTTTATCAAAGTGTGAATAACCCTATTCACAAGATAAATCCGTGCTATAAATAATTGCTATCCAGTGGTAAAGGGATAAGAAAAGAAAGTTTCTTATCCACTGGATGGTATACAGTTTTTGAACAACTGGGCCATGAAAAGGAGAAAATTGCATGGTCATCATTATATCTGTATTATCTCACTGACTGTCAAAAAATGAGTCAAAGTGCATAGTAATACTTTGGAAAAGAGAACAAAAGTATGGTTTTATTTATATTTTACCTTGTAGCTTTAAATATTCAATTAAAGAAAATTAAGAAAATAAGAAAATACAGAGCGTCCTTTATACCCCTTTGTTAAATGTAATAACGTAAAAATGTTAGGCCTTAATTATCATGCGTCATGAATAATAACCAAGATATTATCACATTCATGCAAAAATCAAGGCGATCCCTGTTCAAACTGTTGCGCTCTGAAGGCCTAAAACTGCTGAAATTTGTGTTGCAAAAGTATCACATCTTGATTTTGCTCACAAAAGTTTTGTGTTCAAAAAAACCCAACCACAGAGCGGAAAACAAAGACATACATTTACTACTCACACAAAACAAGATGATTCATGAATCACATCTAATTCAATTCTTTATTCACGCATGGTCAGGTTTAAGTTAAAAAGTGCATATTTCATGTGCAGGTAAAGAAACGATACTGAAATTGGAAATCACGAAGCACGAAATGTTTCACAGAAAAATATATAACCCCAATCACACTTCATTAAAACGTATAGGGGACCTTAAGCTTCAATACATGCAGTTAACTGCTTTTTTTTCTCTCTTTTTTTACTTTCTACTAAATATATTTTTAAATAATTGTGCATTTTGTGTGTGTGTGCATAGATCTCAAGTCACTCAAGTCAGACAAGGGCAATAAGGAGGTTGCCATGCCCCACGAAAATGGTTTGTACATGTATTTTGCTCTTCTTTTCTGCTATTATTTTTATTTGTTTTATTCACGGGAAATGTATCCAAGCTGCTTTATGTGGATTGTAGCTTGTACAAATAAGATGTAAAATTTAGATGTATAATAATTTTTTAACAATATTAATAATGACAACTTTACTGTTCCTCCACTCTGCAAGGTGAAGGGTTAACTCTGGGTATTTGCTATGAGTATACTTTTTTTGGGAGATGCATTGCCTAGTTGATGGTTATAGCTTTCTAGGCAGATTAAGAGCTTTAATGTAGTAGCTGTATAAATGGCTTAACCAGCAAACTGTCAAAGATACCTGACAAAATGCTTGGGGGGGGGGGGGGGTCACCTGCCATGGAGAAGCATCTCATCATACAGGAAGAGTAGCAATTTATTCCTCTAGTTGCTTAAGGTACATATTATAGTAGGGGCATAGCTAGGTAAGGAGTTTTCAAAAAAGTGCATGGTCACACTTTCACACCCAGGGTACTTACGTAGTCCACTGCAGATGGTTGGTCCTGAAAATGGAGTATGTAACTAACTAGCACTACAAACAATTTATGGCATGTTGATTCTCCTGATTCACACTTTTTAGCCACCTGAATTATTAGGTTTGTATGTTGTTTAATTAAAACATTATATCACAAAGGAGGGAATCAAGAACACCTCAGGGATCGTCCTGGCTACGCCCCTGTACAGCTTTGACAAACACCATTGTGCTGTCTGCATATCTGAATCATTCCAAATTGGTAGTGATAATTCTATGGCTGGACAGTGTTTACTTTTCATGAAATTGAAATTATATGCTCACTAGTTTTACTAGTTTGAGCACTCATGGCTTAGATGATACCATGTGTGGGATCATTTGGGGTGGCTTTATAGCTCAACCTCCATCCTAGCATCAGCACTGCACTTATGAGGCCCAGAATGCCGAAACAGTACTGTCTCCAGTTAATTAGTTATATATAAATATATATATTAGGTAACGTATCAGGCCAGGAATTCAACAGCCGTGAAGGGGTAACAGATGTAATGCCAACAAGTTCATCAACACCTCAACCAGGTATATGATCCACAATATACTACATTAAAAAATTATCAAAGTGAGAACTTGATAGCAAAAACTGTTTATGAATAACCCATTTGCAACTGTTAATCATATGACTAATAATTGTTAAACTTGCCCCTGCGGAGTTGTATTACTGTAATTAAAGAAATGGAAAGAACACTGTTTTCAACTATTCAAGCTTTATTGAAATTAAAGTGTATAGCTAGGGGTGGTTTTTATTCTGCAGCACCTTCTTAATGTGTAGCTGGTGATTAAGATGTCTAGGCATGCAGGGAATAATTATGGACAAGTTTAACAGAAGTGGTCTGCATACCTGAATCATTTTTAAATTTGTAGAGACCATACTGTAGAATGGACATAGTGACTATGCTTTTGTTCATGAGCTCTTTACATGAATTTAAAATTGCGCTTATTGCCTTGTTATTGTAAAATGTGGTTCATATTTTACCTAATGCAGGTAATAAAGAATCACACCTGGAATCCAACAGCCTGGAAGATATAGCATCACCAATTTCATTGACACCTCAATCAGGTATATGATCCACTACATACTACACAAAAATAATAAAGTGAGAGGTTGAGAGCAAATGAACAACCTCTGTGAACAGGAACTGATGCGCATGAACAAAAACAAATGGGGAGCTCAAATATTGAAATTCTTTTGGGTGTTTTTAATAAAACAATTATTCCACTTGTGCTTGTTGGATATTAGATTGTTATAGGCAACTTGGCGCTTAACGTGCCTCGTTGGCTATCTACCATCTCATGTCCAATGCACACTTGTGGAAATATAACTGTTAAATATACAGAGATGGTCTGTTCACAGCCATTTTTATTTCTTTTCTCTTTAGGCCTCAACACTGCTTCCCCTTATTCACATTAATTGCACTGATACAGATATGAATACTGATATGTGCACATATTTTTGTTGTAGGAGATATGGTGGTGTATGTTCTTAATGGTACCATTGTTGCAGGAGGTCATGTTCAACCTCAAAGAGAAAACATTCATGGTTTTAGAATCCCCCCAGACCATCACTGCGTTATGATCACAACCACCAAACCAAACCATGAGGCACCACTCATTCTTGGGGATGAGTCTGAAAACTCATTTCTGGAGAAGGGAAAGTTTTTTGCATTACCTGCTAAGTGTTTGATGACAGCAAGGCTGTTAGCCAATAAATCATTAGCATTGACACCCTATGTTTACAGGAAGTAGTTGATGTACACTGTCATGTACACCTTTTTGATTTATTCTGATTTGCAAGTCCACATAAAAAAGACACATATGGTACTGGTAAATACAATATATGAACAAAGATAAAAGTATAGTAAATAGTTAGAACTACATGGAGGCAGTTACCTCAGCGTTCCCCTTGAGGAACAGACTTTGAATTCAGAACCACGAGCCTAGTGTAATGAATACTTATCATCTACAACACAGACAAAATAGCAGGACCTAAACGATCGTTTAAAATCACAGACCGTTTCACATGCATTTCTGCCAATGTTATCTATTGCATAAAATGCACCTTATGCAAGAAGATATACATCGGCGAGACCGGAAGGAGATTAGGTGACCGTTTCCGCGAACATCTGCGTGACGTCGAACGAGATGACAAAGATGCATCGAAACCTGTAGCGTGACACTTTAATCTACCTAACCACTCAACTCACAACATGGCAGTATGTGGCCTTTCCGTGCATCAGGGCAACACGGAAAGCCGTAAAAACCTAGAACAGAAGTTTATATTCCAACTCGGTTCTCTTAATCCCCACGGTATCAACGAACGTTTCTCATTCATTTAATCATTCATCTAATTTATTCACTTCCATTCACACATTGCTATGGTTCCACCGATAGCATGGCTCCAAACTTCTCTATATAAATTGTACGTAACCCACAATCCTCTCATTCGCTCCGACGAAGGGCTAACGCTCGAATTGTCAGTACCTCCCATTCACCTTACGGTGGTATAACTTACTTAATCAACTCGTTTGATTTATCCAATTTCTAATGAATACTTAGACAAACTTTTCTTGAGTGCCTTAATAAAAGATATTCATTACACTAGGTTCATTGTTCTGAAACATAATATGCTCTGTTCTACTTACACCAATCAAAATCCAAGAGGTTTTGAAAGTGGTATCTAGAGGTTTGTTTCCAACCTTTCAGGAAACCTTTTTGGATTCTGGATATTTTGCATTAATTACTTGTGATATTTCTATTTATTGTAATATAAAACTTTCATGGTATGTCAAGTGATAGCAAATTGATAAAAATGATATCACACGATGTAACCATGATATAAAACAAGTGTATAACAGTGGGATAGCAGTTTTTATCAATTTCCTACCCTCTATACATGCTTATAGCACTATTACTGTGTGGCCAAGTAATATCCTCTGTTTATACAGAAATATTGGAGTTGTTACATAATAAATACCTGAGTGGGGAGTCTGACTTTTGTTTCTGTAATAAGCATACAGAGTAAATTATGAGTACAGATTTTGGAATGTTGAATAAAAATAGCAATAATAATAACAATATTAAATTATAAAATGTGTTGTTTAATTTGCACCATTGTTAATCTGTGGGTACGGCTGATGTCTTGTGGATGCTTTGTAGTCCTCATCACATCGTTTGCAGTGAAAAAAATCAAAACAATGAGATGGTCTGTGATCAAAATAAATACATTTCTTACAATTTAAGTCACTTGAGCATTTTTGTCTACAAAAAATATAAAGACTTTGGAAGAACGGGACCTGAACATTGTCCTTTCCCCATCACATCACAGGCCAAGCAACTATTTATCATCTCTTTATCAGGATATGGGTAGAACCTGGCCAACCGATAAAAACTTGTCAGGTACTTCCGGTAGAGGTAAATTTCTTTCACTGTGGAAAAAGGCATATTTCCAAGAATGTCTGTACAGAGTTTTGACCTATGAAAGTCTGCCAAACCTCCTTTTCTTTTTACATACACAAGCAGGAAACGTACACCATCAGGTGATGTGTTGTGCACAAGGTATCTGAGTTTTTCCCTTGAATATGTATCAGGATTTAACTCTTCTAAAACCAGTTTACTTGGTTCGCAATGAACTGCATCCTTATCTTCACTTCTTAAGACATCTGGTCTTTCTTGTTCAGTGAAATCTAGTACACTTGAATCACTTTCTGGAACTGCTTCAAAAACCATCCCAGTTGTCTCTGGATCCTTATCTTCAGTTCTGAAGACATCTGGACTGTCCTGCACAGTGGAAGTTTCACTCAAGTCACTTTCTGGAACAGGTTCAAAGCCCATCCCAGTTGTCTCTTTATCATGAACACTTTCGTCATTTTTTATTTTCTTAGTCTCATTTGTTTTATCTATGTTTGTGTGGTACTTGGAAGGACTTTTTCTTTTTCCCTGACTTTCTCTCTCTTCTTCCACCTTTGCAAGATAGTCAGTGGCACTCATTGCATGGATGTTTTTGAGGTGTTTGGATAAGTGCAGGACCTCTTTTCCACAACCAGGCAACATGCAAGTAACACGTGACCTAGATTGTGATGCAAAATGTGGCTGTCGATCATTCATTGCTCTTGTCACCCCTTGGTGGCACCTTGAAAGGTGATTGTCGAGTCTCTTGAGCATTTTTCCCATTTGTGGACAGCCTTGAATTCGACAAACACCACTTTTGCCCTGAAAAGTTATTACAAAAATAATTATCAGTGTCAGTGACAGCACTGGACAATTTTTAAAAAAAAAAACCGTTATGAAAAAAAAATGGCAAATGTATTTAACTCCAGCCCACTAAACAATTTTCCCATGAAGTTAAAAATTTGAACAACAAACTCTATGTGTACTGACAATTAATCCAACCTCCCCTAAAGTTGACATACTTAAGTAAGACCTCATGGTTTTACCTCAAGGTTTGGTTGACAAAAGTTCTACACATACTCAGAAAACAAGTCATTATCCTTTTGAATTTGTCATGTTTCTTTTGGAATAGATTATATTTTAGCAGTAATTTTCATATTCTGCAAAACACAAAAAACTCTTCTCCAAAATTGTAACTGAAATTAAGAATATGTTTTCTAATCAGTGTCTTTTCATGGATGTATGCCTGTGCCAGAAAGCACACAATAATTGATTTCCATTATGTCTTGGAGGGGGGGGGGGGGAGGTATGAGCAATTTCCAAAAAAAATTCCTGCACAGGAAAAAGGCTGAACACAATCATGCCAAAGGGGAGCCATAGGGAAAAACATTAACCAAGTGGCCAATAAAAAAAATGTTGCACATCCTGAAGAGGAAAAACTACCTTGCCAAGATTCCCCCACCCGCTCAAAAAAAAAAATAATGGTCTGTCTCTGAATTTTTCCTTATTCTGATAGCCCACATAGAATTGTGGTACAAATAAACAAGCAGACAGGGTGCCTTGGCTGGGTCGCCCACTACCTTTCAGAACGAGTTACTTCATTGGTTCTAAAAACAATAGATAACAGGTCATAACAATGCCCCTAGCCCTGAATAACAGTAGAGGTAGAGTTTACAGTGGGCGAATGAAAATGGAGGTTGAGAGGTAGTGTCTTACTGCCTTGGCTGGCCAGGCTACCCAGGCTACCTGGCCTGTCTCACATGTACACAGGTTTTTCTTACAGAATGTATGCAAAAGTTGGTCAACCAGGGTAGATTGGTTAGGTGGGATGCTCACTTAGTTGGGGTACCCTTGCCTCTTTCCCACCCCACACCTGTCCTTCACGTAAACACATGTGAAATCATAGATTTTACAATAACTGAGCGAATTCTCGCGCGCTGATTGGCTAATTTTTATCATCAATAAGAGTACAGACACATAAAATTTTAATTTATGCAAGGTTTTTTCGCGTGATAAGTGAGCTGTCAAACAGTCAGATTTTTACCCAATCAAATTGTATTACGTGTTGTCACAAGCCAATAAGAAGGCAAGAAAAGTTATTGAGAATAGTTGCACCCTGATTGCGTCAATTTAAATAAAATTCAGCATTTTTCGAGTTTACTTGCTGTTTACTTGCGTTTTCTTTTCCTTTAAGGCTTCATTTGACCTTTTTCGCGTTTTGTTATTGTAAAAAACAAATTGACGTCAGTTTCTTATGCGTCTGTCCTCTTATTGATGATAAATTGCGTCATAACATTGTCAAAGTTTGTTGTAGATCCACTCGCCTATCGGCTCGTGGATCTACAACACTTTGACAATGTTATGACGCAATTTATCATCAATAAGAGGACAGACGCATAAATAACGGAGGTCAATTTGTTAAATTTAGCGCCAAAATTAAACTCATTATATTATTTAACCTAATAGTGACGACTAATCAAATGGCTTCATATTGTGCACGTGCAATTTATCAGATTAAACATTCGATTATTATAACTTTGAAATAAAATACCATGAGTCAAATTATTTCCTAATTTCATGAGTATTCCTTTAGTGTACAATTTGGTTTCCTTTTAATATCAAGAATCACAATTATTACTCGAATTCCTGGATTCTGAAAATTGCACGAGCGTGGAAAACCGTGCCAAAGCAATTTTGTAATTTTGTTAAGTCCAAATGTGCCAAAATTAAGAATGATTTAGCACTGCATGGCGCGCTCATCTCTCTATCTGTTTTCGGGGAGTAACCTTACCTTCGAAGGAAAATTACCACGATTTCTTCGGAACATTTTTTTCTTTAGGACTCCAGTGAAGCTGTGAAAAAGAGCGAGGTATAATAATTCGATTTCGTTCAATCGATCGATCCTAAAAATGTCAGAAACGTATGAAGACTTTAAAAAGAATTAGAAACAGAAAATTGAATGTCTGTGTAAAAGCATTAGGCCGCGCAGTGAATTTGATATCAAAACTTACCTGACTTGCGATGTACACTAGTTGATCACGTGTCCAATACTTCGTTAATTATTTTCTACCGCGGCCTCACCCGTCCCTCCCACCTATTGATCAATTAGTCAGACTACTAACATTTGAAAAAGAGAACTAAGTGCCGACATGATGCGCCCCTCAAAAGTGAACTTATTTATGAAAAAACACCACAAAAAAAGACAAAACATCAAACTGTTCCGACAGGGCTGCCCTCTCATGAATGACAATTCTAGGTGTACAATTGAAGTACAATTAGCCAAAACGAACTGCAATATTTAGGGTCAAGAGAAAATGGTTTGCATCAAATTTTCAACCAATTTTTTTCAGGGCTGATACTGACAATATAACCTACATTTCCAATTGCCCCAATCTGTGATATCCAGATATTCAACGACAATATAAGCAGCCACAGACCGTAATGATTCGATTTAGCGCCCGGGGAACTTATTTACCTTTGGCACCTCAAGGGAGGGCGCTAATTCGAGACAGGGCGCTTATTCGGGACAGGGCGCTTAATTAATTTATTGGAAAACAACCAAATGTTCAAGAACGAAACTTCAATAAATATGAAAATAACTAACAATAACAGAAACTGTAATAGTAACAAATTGTTGAAAGTTCAGTTACTTTTAAAAGAATTGTTCATTTTAGCAGTTACAAATATACATGTACAGTACGGTGAATGTTCATGAGTATCTCTATTCGACGTCGATGACTTCAGTGGCAAGAATGGGGAATGGGGGCGCTTGTAAAAAAGGGGGCGCTTATTGGAATAGGGGCGCTTAATATATCCCAATTTTCGATATTCAATGTTCAACCCGATTTCCACTTTTTTTTTTTGATCGGCGAATTATTCAAGAAAAAAACGGGGAGATTTCGGACAATCTTACCTACAAACGCGATATGTCCAAACTTACTATATCCAATCCTTACCCCGACCCCACATTTATTTTGTGATCGGCGACTTGTTCGCTAAAAGCGGGGTAAACTCTGAAAATCTAACCTACTAACATAATATATCCCCCCTTTGTATATCCAATCTTCACCCCGATTTTCCATTTACATTGTGTTTGAGGAGTTATTAAAGAAAAACGGGGTGAATTCTGACAATGTACCGCGCAAATGCAATTTGTTCCAACTTGCTATTTCCAATCTTCACCCCGTTTTTCCATTTACATTGTAATTGACGAGTTCTTAAAGAAAAACGGGGTAAAATCTGACTATGTACCCCACAAATGCAATGTGTCGCAACTTGCTATTTCCAATCTTCACCCCGATTTTCCATTTATTTTGCGATCGGCGAATTATTCAAGAAAAACGGGGTAAAATCTGACTATGTACCCCACAAATGCAGTGTCGCAACTTGCTATTTCCAATCTTCACCCCGTTTTTCCATTTACATTGTAATTGACGAGTTATTAAAGAAAAACGGATGAATTCTGACAATTTACCCTACAAATGCAATGTGTCCCAACTTGCTATAGCCAATCTTCACCCCGTTTTTCCATTTACATTGTGTTTGAGGAGTTATTAAAGAAAAACGGGGTGAATTCTGACTATGTACCGCACAAATGCAATTTGTCCCAACTTGCTACTTCCAATCTTCACCCCGATTTTCCATTTATTTTGCGATCGGCGAATTATTCAAGAAAAACGGGGTAAAATCTGACTATGTACCCCACAAATGCAATTTGTCCCAACTTGCTATTTCCAATCTTCACCCCGTTTTTCCATTTACATTGTAATTGACGAGTTATTAAAGAAAAACGGGGTGAATTCTGACAATGTACCGCACAAATGCATTGTGTCCCAACTTGCTACTTCCAATCTTCAACCCGATTTTCCATTTTTTTTGCGATCGGCGAATTTTTCAAGAAAAACGGGATGAATTCTGACTATGTACCCCACAAATGCAATGTGTCCCAACTTGCTATTTCCAATCTTTACCCCGATTTTCCATTTATTTTGCGATCGGCGAATTATTCAAGAAAAACGGGGTAAAATCTGACTATGTACCCCAAAAATGCAATGAGCCGCAACTTGCTATTTCCAATCTTCACCCCGTTTTTCCATTTACATTGTAATTGACGAGTTATTAAAGAAAAACGGGGTGAATTCTGACAATGTACCGCACAAATGCATTGTGTCCCAACCTTCTACTTCCAATCTTCACCCCGATTTTCCATTTATTTTGCGATCGGCGAATTATTCAAGAAAAACGGGGTAAAATCTGACTATGTACCCCAAAAATGCAATGAGCCGCAACTTGCTATTTCCAATCTTCACCCCGTTTTTCCATTTACATTGTAATTGACGAGTTATTAAAGAAAAACGGGGTGAATTCTGACAATGTACCGCACAAATGCATTGTGTCCCAACCTTCTACTTCCAATCTTCACCCCGATTTTCCATTTATTTTGCGATCGGCGAATTATTCAAGAAAAACGGGATGAATTCTGACTATGTACCCCACAAATGCAATGTGTCCCAACTTGCTATTTCCAATCTTTACCCCGATTTTCCATTTATTTTACGATCGGCGAATTATTCAAGAAAAACGGGGTAAAATCTGATTATGTACCCCACAAATGCAATGTGTCCCAACTTGCTATTTCCAATCTTTACCCCGATTTTCCATTTATTTTGCGATCGGCGAATTATTCAAGAAAAACGGGATGAATTCTGACAATGTAACCTATAAATGATTTATGTCCCAACTTGCTATAGCCAATCTTCACCCCGATTTTCCATTTATATTGTGATCGGCGAACTATTCAAGAAAAACTGGGTGAATTGTGACAATGTACCCTAGGAATGCGATATGTCCCAGAACTTGCTATAGCCAATCTTCACCCCGTTTTTCCATTTACATTGTGTTTGAGGGGTTATTAAAGAAAAACGGGGTGAATTCTGACAATGTACCGCACAAATACAATTTGTCCCAACTTGCTATTTTCAATCTTCACCCCGATGTTCCATTTATATTGTGATCGGCTAATTATCCAAGGGAAACGGGGTGAATTCTGACAGTGTCACCTATAAATGATGTATGTCCCAACTTGCTATAGCCAATCTTCACCCCGATTTTCCATTTATATTGTGATCGGCGAACTATTCAAGAAAAACTGGGTGAATTGTGACAATGTACCCTACGAATGCGATATGTCCCAGGTTGCTATATCCAATCCTTACACTGATGTTCGATTTATTTTGTGGTCAGCGAACTGTTCCTTATAAACGGTGTAAATTCGGGCACTCCAGCCTTCAAATTAAATGCAATGTATTTGAATTAGCGATATTCAATGTTCACTCCCATTTTCCATTGTTTTTGTTACCGAATTCAAGAAAAACGGGGTAAATCATGACAATCCAATCTATTAATGCAATATTGTTGAGACTTGCGACATCCAAAGATCATCGATTTTTGATTTTATCTCGCGAAATCAAGAAAAAACGCGAGACTTTGAGAATATCCTGGGATAAACTTGACTTACCAGGCGTTGTTGTTAAATATTCGCCTCGCGTCTCAGATTGAAATTGTGTTGAGATAGTTAAGAAAATAGGATGGAAAGCAAGCGTGGCTTGTGGAATAGTTTATTTTCGTAAATGGCCATTTAACTGGCTTTCGTGTGATGTACGTGGTGCAATTTTGGCATTTCTGTGATGTAATATATTACAAGAGCTTTAAAAATTTTGCAAGGTGTTGGGCGTGTTCAGGTTTATTTTAATTGTAACAGGAAATATCAAAATTCGTATTTTGAACAATAGAATGAAGATTTTAATATAAGAAAGATAATTGCATTTGTACATGTATACATAGGTCAGCAGTAGTAAAAAATAGAGCCTTACAGATATTCAGGCTTGAACGAAATTCAACCAATGATCGTCATTTAATACCACTCATATGGCAGCGTTGTGATCAACCAAGCTACACGTATCCAGCAAGCCAACTGACTTTTTTAAATCTCTCTTATATATTTTCATATAACTGAAACAATCGTTACTTCTATTTGATTTTTAATTAATTTTCATATTTTTCATTCCCGCACTTGAGCTGTCAATTGTAAAGATCAATAACGCAAGGTTGTCCTTATTGAAGACCTCTATGAAAGTAGTAATGTTTTTAATGTAACGAGCTGTGAGTTTTTAACTCGAGATCCAGGCTCGGGAGAATGGGCAACCACTCCAGATTCTAAAGAAAGTTTGTCTACACTAGTCTAATCTATTCCGGCTATTTAAAAAAAACTTTTAGCATCTTTCAGTTGTTAAACTAGTGGATGGGTGAAACATGCACAGGTGGAACTGGAAAGCTACTCATATCTGATCCGTTCAGAGTATTGCTCGTTTCATTTTAGAAGCTATCGCCACTTTCGTCAACGAGTACGTTGCGAATACAGCGTAGCATGACATGGTCTACGGTATACCGTGGTTACAATTTTTTCTTTTATAATATTCTGTGCGGCAGTTCTCAAGAACAAAACATACAGCCGACTGCATTTGAGGATTTTAAGGTATAACTTAATTGAACAGCTACACTGGAAAATTAACAAATGCCAAGTTTCCAAATGTGTTCTCGCTATGTCCTTCAAGATTCCACACAGCATTACAGAATTCACCAATATAAGGTAATGTGGAAACGATTGCAACAGCACCATGAGGTGAATGGCTGTGAGTATCTAGGTAAAGTACTTCGTTCGTTGTCGTAAAGAAAAACGATGTTTTTTCATTCATTATGAGAAATGAAACAGAAGCATCTTGGGAAGACATGGCCAAACTAAGTTGACCACAAATAGTAGACATCTCGTGTGGATCTTGTAATCGGACTGGTAATGCTTTTCCAACAGAGCAATCAAGCCAAGTGTCCAAGACACTCGCAGCCTCTTGAATGGAAAGGTATCTTGAAGGTAAATTGTGTCGGCACAAATCATAAACTCGGTTACCAAGCTCCATGCAACCGCATATAATAGCGATGATGTTGTCAGACAAGGTGGTTTGTTGCAGTGGAATTGGCGGTTTGTTTTTGTGGAACACGTATCCAATCATAAGTGATATTAAACTACAGGACTACTATGTAAGCGTGTTTATAAGATGGATTTTAGGTTATTTTTTTAATTTGACTGAAAATTTCTGTGCTTTTTAGGTTAAGGGATTTTTGGGGGTTAGGATGAGAAAGCTTATGTAAGTATAGGATAAAACCCCTTATCATGAAGAAAAGTGAGATGAATTGATAAGTCGGTTTTAGGTTAATGGGTTTTGAGGTTGTAAGTCTAGGATAAACCCCTTATCAAGAAGAGTGCGATGAAAAAATGATAAGTCGGGTTTTAGGTTAATGGGTAAGTCTAGGATAAACCCCTTATCATTAAGAATAGTGTGATGAAAATGATAAGGAGGTTTTCAAGGTTAGGGGAAGTGAGTTGGATTTGATTACACAAGTTCATAATTCTGCTTATAATTTTGTCGGAAAAATTGATTTTTTTTTTCTGCAAAATTATAGGTGGGGATTTTTGAGATTCCAAAAAATTGATTTAATATTTTGGTTCTTCTCAAAAAGGACTAAAAGGAAATGGAAGGAATAACAATTCAAGAGATTATTGAAAATAGCCCGCTGAAATTAAAGTACTTTAATGAAGAAGAGCTGGAAATTGATGATTTCGTTGATTCAATGAACAAGGATTTGTTAAAAGTAATATCAAAAAATTATGGGTTTTTAGAAAAAGATAGTCTGGTTGATCTTAAAATTAGATATTTTAATAAGAATGATGGTGAAAGATTTGTCTATTATTTTGAAGATGATGAAATAGATTTGGATAAGGGTCTTATATTATATGATGAAATACGTGAGTTATTAGTAGATAAAGCAAATTTTATTTATGAAGATAGAAATAACAGAAAACGTGATAGTAGATTTTTTCATTACCAAAATGGTTATGATGAAGATGAAGAATCAGATGAAGAAGATGATGATGATTATTATGCAGATAGTATGAATGATTTTATTGTTAGTTCAATTAAAATAACATTATACAGAAATGCGTACAAAGTATTACACAAAAAGAAATTTTATAATGATTTGCATAATGATTTAATGGAAGTTGCATGGAATCCAATTCGAGTTTTAGATTGGTGCATTGATTTTCAAGAGTTGGGGGATTTGAAAAATAGATGGGGAATAGAATAGTTTAAAATAATTATGTTATATAACCTAATAAATGGTTATACAACAAAAATTTGATTTAAAGGTTAGGAAACATAGATAAGGTTTATTTATGGAAAAGTTAAGCTATTTATATACTTTTGAACTAAAAATAATTGCGAAAGAGCTTGAAATTAAAGGAAGAGCAAAAATGAGTAAGAAAGAATTAATTACTGAAATTTCAAAAATTGAGGTCGAGAATATGGATGATTTAATTGAAAAAGTTTTACTGATTACCAGAGCTTTTTGCGATCATGGAAAAATAAAAAAATTTTGTAGTGATTGCAATGGGTATAATTGCATTCATGATAAATATAAATATAGGTGCAAGGAATGCGGAGGATCACAAATATGCGAACATAATAATCAAAGACAACAATGCAGAGCATGTAGAGGATCACAAATATGTAAACACGGTAATCAAAAAAATGCCTGTAGAATTTGCCGTATTCCAAAAATTGATTTAATAGATAATTGTGATTGAATTAGTATAAAAATGGAAAGTGTTTTTCATCTGAATGAAAGGGAATTTAGAACTGCCAGGTATTTTAATGATAAATTAGATTCTTGTGCTTTTATTAATTCAATCAAAAATGATATAATAAAAAGACTAGAAAAGAATAGGGAATGTTTAATAGAAAAACTAAATTTATGTTTTCATTTTTGGAGGAGGGATGATGAAAGGAAAAGTATTTGTGGAAATCAAACTCCAATATTTTTTGAAAATTTAAATTTTGGTGATAATGGTATAAATTCTAATGATCTTATGGAAAAAATTTTAATAGGAGAGAAAAGAGCAGTTAGTATTAAGGATTTTGATAATAAATATATAATTACTGAAATTTTTTTCGGAAGGGTTTATGATTATTTTAAAATTCTTCATAAAAAGAAATTCCACAAATATTTGCGTGATGAACTAATGGTTGTTGCTTGGCATCCAACTAGATATTTAGATTGGTGTCTTGATTTTGAGGAGTTAAGGTTTTTGGAAGAAGAGGTATTTTGTGAAGAAGATTAATGTTATATAACCTAATTACTGGTTACATAACAAAAAAAAAAATTTATCTAAATCTTAAACTAAAAGTTATGGGAGAACCCCTAAGATCAAGTTTTTTCCATTCATTGTCAAAGATAGTTAAATCAAAGTGGTTTATGGGATTCTCATATTTTTGAACCGGAATTGTCGGGTAATCCTTTGAGGGTATGTTCGCGAGTAGGTGTGATGGCATGAGTTTCACAAGTTCAGAATTTTTGGTTTTGTTCAAATATGAAGACTTATTATCCACTATACTACACATAAGTCTCAGTGGCCCCTTAATCTGGATATTTATGGGGTATAATTTACCTGGATTTATAACTTCAGGCACGCCTAAACCAAACGCTAATCCTCTCGTAAGTTTTATTTTGAAGTTCTTATTGGAATAAAGATAGTCAACAGTGTCTGTCTCAATGATTGTTATCTTTTCTCTAACAGTATCATTAAGAAAGATCGATTGGATATCACGCAACGAATATGTGCCAGGTTGTATTATTATGAGAGGTTGATTATTATCATTGAATAATATCTGTTGATCCTTAAAATTAATTAACCTTTTGGTGTTTAAATTACAATCCAGGAGCTGTATCTCCCGAAGATTTTTCAGCGGCGGATCTAAATAAATCCTGGTTTCTGATTCACACATTGTAATACTGAACATTTTTGTTTTGATTACATTAAACTCATCTTTAAATTGGGCTATCTTGGATAATCAAAACATTAACGAAACAAAAACCAGGATAATAACGCTCCGCCAATCGCCAAAACAATAAGATTATTTTGATGAGGAGATGTTTCTATATTACTAACTTTTTCTTCGTCATTCACCGATTCCTCCTTTTCATTTGATTTAGGTTTCATTGGTTGTGGGTTGGTATTTAATATAACTTTCGTTGCCCCCAAACTATTTGGTATTCCAACAGCTTTTGTTTCAACATTTACTGAATTATTTACCCCAAATTTCATATCTTCTGTGGCTATTTTCAGATCATTATTGTATCCAATCACACTTTCTGTATTTATAATTAAATTACTTGGGATCAACCAAACTCCTGGGGCCACAGCTAAATCAAGCCTTAATTTAGTTTCCTGCACAGATCTTTGGTAATTTTGAACGGATTTAGAAATATCATTTACTTTAATAGAACTTTCAAATAATGCGTTGAATTCATTTTGTGTTTCGATTGCTCCTCCACCATTACCCACAATAGAATTTCTGGTATTAACCTGCGCTCCTAATATGCAATAAACAAAAGCCTCAACTGATCTATTTATTCTCCCCAACCCCGCCTTTGTTAATCCATGTCCAGATTCTGGAATAAACCATGCATATTGGAAATCCACAAAATGATCATTTCGAAGCATAGATATTAAATTTCCTTCTATTGCTTTTCCGCCGTAATCTGAAAATTTAGCCGAGCTGCTTGGCCAAATATTTGCATCAGGATCGTAATTCCGCACAATTCTAACATTTTGTTTTCCTCCGCCTATTGCTTCAGAACTGGTTTTCCCAGGGGGAATGTATCCTTTTCCATAATCTATAAACACATCTCCAGCTCCATGGTTTGATCCCCCTCTAAATCTGAAATCGGCTAAAGGTTTATTCCATCCCTTAAAATCTTGATTATTGCTTAACCCAAATTCCGCGCACAATCTATTATATGCATTTTTATTGTATGGATTATTTTTTACAGAAAAAGTTTCTTCATCGGGATATACAACTTTTAATTCCTCTAATATTCTTCTTATTGTAAAGTATATGTGAAATATGAAAAAACTTTTAATAACTTTCGGATAACTAAAAATATCACTCAAACTTACTCCGCATCCAGATGTTGCGCACCAAACTGCCATATTTAACTGCTGAGGCCATTGCTTAATATTCGGTTTACTCAACCAAGCTCTAGCTTCTTTTCCGCTATTAAGTTCTAAAGTCTGATTTTTGAAAATATTTTTCATCGGCGCATTGAAATAATCTTTTTCTGAAACATATATATTCAGATTAGTTAATAGCATTGTTACATTTTCTGCAAACTCACTAAATTTAACTCCGGGTATTGGATATGTTTGTTTTGTAAATTTCAAACTTGATGGAAACGAACTCGCCTTTACTTTATTTTCAATCCCTAAATCTTCCCATAATAATGTTTTCATATGATTTGAAAGATTTACAGTCCAGGTTTTTCCAGAAGGATCATCCTTTGACATAATCGTTGTTCCATTTACTTTCCATTCAATATATCCCCCGAATGCATCATCCACAAATGTAAATTTCTGTAAGTTGGATTTTGGATACCTTGTCTTGAAATCGTCCAATAACATCTTATTCTTTTGTTTACCAATTTGTCTGATCTTTAGATCTTTTAGAATAAGATGTAAATTTAATTAACCTCTCTATTAACCCCCGCGAAACAATTACAACCCACTTCGGTTCTTTCAAAAGAAATTTTTAACCAGCCGGAGCGGCTAATTCTTTTAATAGATCTTCTCGAACTTTCTTCCTTATTATACTCATGTCGAAGTTTTTTTCTGAATCTTTTCTGAATTTTTGTCGTATTTCTTGTTTCAGTTTTTGAAACTTTTCCAACTCTGCTAAAATTATAGAAAATTCTTGATCGGATATAACATTATCTTTCAAAGCTTTTGAAACCAAATCGTTAATGGTGTTTAATTTTGATTTTGCAATTGCAACTGTTTGTTCGTGTTTACTAACTTTACCAGAAAGACTTTTTGAGGCAAAACCAAATCCAACCGACAAACCCCCAAAAACACCCCCAACCACACCCAAAGGCACACCAACTACAGCACCAAACCCCGTGAGAGAAGTTCCCAATCCGCTTGCTGATAGAAGAACTGAAATAAATCCGCCAGAAACACTAATTTTTGTGCATATTCCTCTTGCTCTATTATATTTTTTCCTCACTTCTTCGTAATGTCTAATTTCCTTTTCGAGATTTTGCAATACCTCGCTAGATTTTTGAAGTCTGAAATTAATTGTACTTCCATCTCCGTTTTGCGTTTGGAAATTATTATTAGGTAATTGAGGATAAATTCCATTGTAGTCACCCATATTGTTTTTTTACTGAACGGTATGATATCTTTAAACTTGTTACTTTCTTTTCTTCATTTGTTCCATGAAATATAGAACTACAGCCATTATCAAAAGCCACGCATTCTTTCCTAAAAATCCAATAACTTCTCCCGCAGTTTTGAAAAGAAAGCTAACTATTGCCCCGATCATTCCCGGTAATATTTGCCCAAGTTTATTCCCAAGAGTTTTCAAACCATTTCCAACTCCTCTCCCCAAAGAGGCTAAACCCTTTGAAAGACTAGAAACTATAACTCCAATTACAACACCAACTGCGCTTAGAATAGCAAATACTGTAAACCCATGCTTTTTGAAAATCGCCTTAATTCTTTCTCTCAACGACATTCCTTCTTGAACTCTTTCTCTTTCGGCGACAGCGTTTGCTATATCTTCATCGTTTTCTATAACCTCCGCATTTAAATTTTCAATCTCCGATTCTTCTTCTGGAGTTTTCAATGGTTTTGCTTCAAGAAATTTTTTTCTTTCTATCCTTTCATTTTGTTTTTCTTTTTTGTTGGCAATTTCTGTTTCTAGTTGTTCTGCTATTTCTGCTCTTGTCGGGCCTAAGGCATCTTTTAATCTCCCAGGTTTAAGTTTTTCCATTATTTTTCCCTTGTTTACATCATATCTTCTGAAATCATCCTCACTGGCTATATATACATATTTTCCTCCAGATGGGCCTCTAACTGCTGGTAATACTATTCCATCTTTTAGTGTTTGGAAATACGCTTTAATTTCTCCGAATTTTGCTCTTAACCGAACTGACCATATATCTTTTTTTGCGTCTTTCATTTCTTCTTCTTTATTTCCTAATAATCTAGTTCCCTCATCTGTTCCGTCAAATGCGGTATCTGCTATATAACCTCCGTTATCATAATTAGGGTTTCCAAAACTAGTAGATGTGTCTCTGTTTTGAAGTTCCATATCCGTGTAATCCCAATCACCGGCATCATTATCTTTTGATTTATTTAATTCTGTTGGATCAAAATCTTCTGGTTCATATCCTCCTTCCGCCATGATTTTTACTCATCAGCAATAAAGCTTTTAGACCCTTTACAACCTAAGAAAAATTGATTTAAAAAATTATGAGAAGAAATAAAAAGAAATAAAATGCTAAGTAAAAATACCCAACTAATAGATGATATTAATAATTACAACCCAAAAGAAAGTATGATCTTTTCTAAACCTATTTTAGGGGAGGTTCCAGGTAGCAAGCCTAAGGTTGAATTTAGGAGAATTTTCATCTCTTCAAAAAATGATGATGGAACCAAAGGAGATTTGGTTATTTCAACCAATCGTTGTTTTTCATTTGGAATTTCTGAAAATTTTTCAACCCATTCTTTTCCTTTATGTTTATGGAGCGGAAGTAGACCCACTAATGAAGAGAAAAAATGGATTGAGAAATTTAATGAAATAGTAGATTGCTGCATCGATCATATTTTGGAAAATAAAGAAGAACTTGATAGATTTGAGTTGGTAAGATCTGATCTCACAAAAACAAAAAGGGGGTTAAACCCCCTATACTGGAAAATGGAAAAAATTGAGGATGGTAAACACAAACCTTATATGCAAAAAGTTCCTGATAGAGGGCCAATGTTATACCCAAAATTAATGAAAAACACACTATTCTATGATATTAGAAGTGAGGACAGCAATGATACAATACCCCACAAAGATTTAATGAATAAACATTGCCATGCAGAGTGTTCAATCAAAATTGAATCAATATTTATTGGTTCTTGTATTTCATTGCAAGTAAAACTCTATGATGCTCTTATTGAAACAAAGCAAGAAATTAAAAGATTAGCACCAAGAAGAAAATATAATCCAGAAGTAATTATTTCTGAAGGAGCATCTGCTTCTTCCCATATTGGTCATGATGAAAGCGAAAGCGAAAGCGAAAGTGAAAGTGAAATTGAAAGAGGAGAAAGATATTATAGAGATTATTCCCCTAAACCTTTCGAGAGGGCAGATATAGTGTTTAACTAATCATAATACCTTATGTTATTTAACTTATTCTAATTTCTGAATTACAAGTTATATAACATTATAATACTTTACTTATTGCATATCCTAAACCCATCATCCCCGCTCCGACATAAACCATTTCCCCAGTTTTTTGATCATTGTTTGGTTTGTAATAATCAGAAAATTTTGGTTCTGCCATTTGCCCGTACAATTCAAAAGCCTGATTTGTAGTCGAAATATTTTTTGTTGCCTGATATTTTTCATCTTTTCTCTTCATTCTCCAATCAAGCATTTTTTGTCTTTTTTCCTGATATGCTTGGTAATCTCTTTCATATTTTTCCATTGCCTTGTCGTGTCGTATTTTTTCAGTATCAACATTTCGTCCAGATAAATATTTTGCAAGATAATTTCCTCCGGTAAAGGCAGTTGCATTCAATATTGCACCTACCCCCATCATCGCTAATGATGCTAAAGCCATTTATTTTGGTAAAATCTTTTGTTCCTCTAAATATGATTTTAGATACATGCTCCCGGATAATACCACAACCCATTTTGCGTAATTAGTAATACTTGCGGATGGATCACTCAAAAATGATTCTTTCATTACTTTTTTAGCTACATACCCAACCCCAGCTCCCAATCCGATAAGCACAGCTGAATCAGTTACAGTTTTCACAAGTTTGTTTTCGGTAGACATAATTTTTACTGTATCTTTGTGAAACTTTTAAATGACTTTATGATTATTCCATTCCTAAAGATTTTGTGGGTAAAGGAATTTTTGAAGCTTGGGGTATTTGTGGAACTTGTGATAAATCAGCTATCCTATTAGAATACTCGGTTCTGGCTTTTTCCTGATACCTCATAAAAATATCAAATGCTGTAAACCCCAACCCAACAACGGATAAAACAGTAGTAAAAGATAACTCTGGAATCCAAGATTTCTCTTCACTAATTGTATTTTCTTTGGTATCTTCCTCTTTCTTTTTTACTTTTTGATCTCGTTTCATCTCCCTAGCTAATGCTTCTTTTGCCTTCTTATTATACTCAGCTAATTTCTTTCCCGCAGCAACCTTTTTAGGATCTTTATCCTTCTTTTTAGTATCAGTATTTTCAGGTACTTGATCAGCAGTGATTCTCTCGGTACTTTGCTCATTTTGTTCTGACATGTTATTTTGGATGCAGAGAATAAGTTTTTAGATCTCTATTAGTATACTGTATCAACACCTTCAGCAGATTGCTTAGTTTCCTGTACAGTTGTGCTATCATTAAATGGTTCTTCTCTTATAAATTGTTGATTTTTGTTGAATTTTATGTGTTTAGCTACTTGAAATAATCCGCTAGCAAGTGCTGCCAGTCTTCCTGATTTCAATGCTAAGAAGCCAACAATATTTGATAGTTCTCTATTAACCAAATCATCATTCTTCAGATCATTGCAAAGAGATTCTATATCATCCAAGGGTACCATGTACGAAATAAGTTTAGAAATTAATTGAAGGGATGAATCCACTACTCCCCCGCTAACTTTCTTACCCATTACAGACTGATAACGATTAAAATATTTTTCTGTATCTTGTTCTGATAATTTCTTTATATCTCCAAGACTCATTTCAACACCTAAATATTCTTTTGTTGTTCCTAGTACCGCAAGAATGGCAAGTGATTCTTGTTTGACTTCAAAATCATCATTTTGTTTTTCCTCAATATAATCTTCCAAGTTCGACATCTTTTTGTTAAACCACCTCTGGTATCTCTAAATAGTAATTAAATGGATATCTCAAAGATAAACATAACCTAGAATATTTTTCTGTTTTCAGGAGATGCATAAACTTTTTACCCATTTCATAATCCAAATCTCCTCCGTAATCCTCGAAAAACATTTTCATACCTTTCTGGGAGGGATTATGAAAAGTAACAACGCAAGCTATATTTTCCCGGAATGGTTTTGCTATCGAAGTTAATTGCTGAGTTAAAACCCACATTGATAAACCATGATGCCTTCCGGAGAATGCCAAATCTATAAATTTATTGGATCTTTTCTTCAGATCAGTGGAAACGGCGCAATCATCGAGAATTATTAAAGTATTTGTGCCCGAGAAAAAAGTTTGACAATCATTTAACAATTCATTAATCTCATCGATGTTACTAGCATCTGGAGATAATACATAGAAATGTTTATCCCCTAGGGCAAAATTATGATAAGTTTTATTTTTGGAATAAGTCGGACAAATTAACACAATATATTCAAAAACTTTTCGGAATGGCCCGCGGAGCTGTTCAATTAAGTACTTTGTTTTTCCACAATTTGTGGGTCCTGTTATAATACAATGGAATGGTATTTTATCTCGTAAATCCTCCATAATTTTTTTGTATCATAACATTATGTTTTTAGATTCTTCCCTTATCTAATACTTGATTGATCTCAAACTCGAATTCATAATCTCCATCATTGCGTCCGCCACTACGAACATATGGCAAGTTACGGTTCCGGATCCTCCTTGTTTCCTTTTAATTTCTACTTTTACTCCGTCATGCGTATTATTTAGAGCAAGTCCCCCACCATGAATACCATTATCCGGGTGAGTTCTAGTATCAACCCAAAGAGCAAACTTATCCGCGTAAAATTCTTTTTCTTTCAATGAAATTTGTAAACCATCATCTCGGTGAAATCTTTTTTTCACGGATTCCCAAAGATCGGAAGGAATCATTCCTCTAGAATATATTCTATTTGGAACCCCATCTACATCAATTTCTACGGAAGATATTCCTGGGTTATAAAAATTTTCTGAATCCCTTGCTCCTGCGGCTTGAGAAACTAAGAACAGAAACAATACCCCCGTCATTGATCTTCTTGGGAGATTGATATGCTGATTAATAACCCCGTCTCCTCCGATTGAAAATGTAAAAGTTTTGTGTAGGGTAATATTTTCGTAAAAGAATCCTTTACCCACTTGATAAGTTGCTTGCGCCTCACGGGCTAAGTATTCGCTAGAAATTGAAGAATATTCTAACTCTAAGTTTTTGATTGAATATGATGGTGCTTTAGTTGTATCAGAATAAATAAGAATATTATTGACCGGTGCAAGTGTGATCTCAAATATTAGATGGTTTTCAAGAGCTTTGGGGTAAAATACTCCGTGGTCATTTAGAATGGGGTGATTTAATGGTATTCTGTACTTTGAACCATGAACATTGGCGAGGGCAACTTCTTTTACGTCTTGTGTTTTCATATCTCCAGCTTTTGTTCTAAGTTTCCTGATATTTAGTGAAGAAATACCTTGTTTCAATCTATCCTCGCGCTCTTCTTCGGTTAAGAATAAATCATGATAGGTTTGAAATAAATCATATCCTTGAGTATCTTGCAATGTTTCTCCTCCAAAAAGAACTTTCAGTCTGGTTACAAGATTACGGCCCACATTATTCACAACTGTGTTATTAGCATGACCCTCAACATCTAAATCAAATAGAAGAGATACACTTCCGGGTACAATCACCAAATTCTCGGCGAGTTTTGGAATATTTATGTATAATGTTTCTCCCGGACTGGCTGTAGATGGATTTAGAGTAATACGATTCAATGTTGATTCTGCTTTTAAACCAAAGGGTTCTTTGGGAATTCTATTTGGGTTAATTTTTTCAGACGTCATTGTAATTTATAAGATACTTTGAGTAACCTTTAAACCTGTGTTCCTCTATTTTTCTAACTTGGAAATATGTTTTAATAACCCCTCTCTCGCCTCAGGAATTAAAATTAAAACATTAAAAATTTGGTCGCCATCTTCCATATACAGAATTTTTTTCCTAATAATTTTTTTCATAATGTTGATTTGGTATTCGGTAAATTTTATTTTTTCTTCCTCCTCAACCATTTTGATTTATAAGATACTTGTTTATTTTTAAATGATGACAAAAATATATTATTCGGCTGAAGGATATTGGAAAGGATATTCTGCAATTCCTAAATTAGCTGAGAAGGCTAGAGTAAGTGAAAATGAGGCAAAACAATGGTTAGAGAAACAGGCAATATGGCAAATCTATCTACCTGCTCCTAAATATATACCTAGACCCCA
Source organism: Ricordea florida (assembly GCA_949710005.1). Lineage (NCBI taxonomy): Eukaryota > Metazoa > Cnidaria > Anthozoa > Corallimorpharia > Ricordeidae > Ricordea > Ricordea florida. The sequence continues at coordinate 1,117,036 of OX453279.1, read as the reverse complement.
TTGGACTGTAGATAAACCAAATCAGATTCACCAAGCAGATTTATTATTTTTACCTCATGATAAAGTTAGAAGAAAAACATATAAATATGCGTTAGTTGTGGTTGATATCGCCTCGAGATATAAAGATGCTGAGCCATTAACCTCAAAAGAAAGTCGAGAGATATCAGAAGCTTTTAAGAAAATATATTCTAGAAGATTGAAATACCCAAAAACATTAATGGTTGATCCTGGGAAAGAATTTATGGGCGAAGTTAGTAAACTCATGAATTACCATAATGTGAAAATACAGAGAAGTGAAGCCGGTAATCATAGAGCACAAGCATTTGTGGAAAATGCAAATAGAATATTAGGAGAAAGATTATTTAGTCATCAATATGCGCAAGAAATGATTAGTGATGATCGTTCAAGAGTATGGGTAAAAAGATTGCCAGCTATTCTAAAAACCTTGAATAATAAACTTATGAGAATAACCGGTAAAGAGCCTGATGAGGCTATAAAAATGAAAGAGGTTGATATTAAACCTAAAAATTACAAACGGGTTGTGGGGCTTGATGAGGTTAGACTACCAACTGAAGTTAAGGTTAGATATTTATTATCTCCCGGTGAACTTGAAGGCGGAGAAAGAAGAAGAGCCACAGATCCTATTTGGAGTATAAAAATTTATTATATTTCTGGAAGTAGAATTTCTCCTAATCAGCCTGTTTTATATTTTTTAGAGGACGGCCCAAGAAGAGGTTTTGTGCGTGAAGAATTACAGGTTATTCCGGATGATACAGAGTTACCCCCTAATTCTGTTCTAATATAATGGTTTTGTGTGAATTCCATCCTCATAAACCCATCTTTTATCGTAATAAGCACTCAATCCTTTTTTAATTTGTGTATATGTCACAATTTGGTTATCATTGACCCTAAATCCTGTATTTTGTGCCATATCAATTGAACCATTCAAAGCTGCCATGAATCTACCCCAGTTTACTTCATTTTGTCCATGCTTTTGTCCTTTAGTACTATACTTTACTTTTCCCTTCCCATCGTCTGTATAATAACATTTTGATGAAATAGCAATCATTCTAATACCTTCAAACTCTTTTTTGAACAAACCTGGGGTTCTTTCATGATATTTAGATGTTGATAGAAATTTTTCTTTTCCACCACTAAAGTATTCTTTTCTCATTTCAGGTTTTATAATATCATCCAAATTTTCTGCCGAGATTGCCATGTACATTGAATCTGTGTCCATTTGAATCAACTCAAAATCCTTTCTATCTAGATATTTATCCAAAAAATCGTAATAGAATTCCAGCATTCTTAATTTTGCAAGCTGATAAACCGCTATTCCACATTGATAGGGCCTGTCTATTTTTATTAATCTTTTTCGTTTTATTATTTCATATGTGCCATTTATTTCATTAAGATCCTCAAAAAAAGCAGATCTTAGGGATTTTTCAACCTCTTCCTCATCCTGAGTATACTTTGTGATATTATGTTTTTCTTTATCTTCTATCATTTTACCATAAAAAGAATTTCCCCTAAGTTTATTCGTGTCGGCTAATTCTTTACAACCTTTGTACTTTGGTTTTAGTTTTTCAATCAGTACTTTAATATCTTTATTTTCTTCAATAACTTTAAATATATCAGGAAATTGGTTTAATTCATTGGTAATTTTTACCACATCATCAATATTGTTTTTATCAAATGCTTCACCTAGTTCTTCCAATAAAACCTCAATATCTCCATTTCTTCTTGCATCTGCAACCTCTTTTGGGAAAAATCCAAATGGCCTTCCCGATTCATACTTTAAAATATGATGAATGGCGGTAATCTCCAATCCATGATTAAGATACCATTTTATCATAGGTGTATATAAAAAAATCTTTTTTGTTTGGGTAACACCAAGTAATTTTTTGTTATCTTTTAGATGTTTTCTACCTGTTTTTGATTGGTATTTTTTCATATGTTCTGGTACTAAATATTCAGGAACTTCATCTACAATGAATAGAGGTGAAAATTCTTCAAACTTTTCTTTTAGGTGCCCGGGAGTATGAATATCAACTTGGCAAAATCCGAAAAGATTTCCATCAAGAATATCTCTACAAATCTTCTTAATAATTTTAGGATCCGATGGATTTTCAATAACAATGCATTCTTCCTTTCCACATGGTATTTCTTGGCCAGAGCAAGATAGATATAACCCATTTGCGTCATAACCAAGAATTCTCACACATTTTTCCGGATTTTTATATTTATGAGAGCGAATCATTGTTTTTTCTGCCTCCGCATATCTCATAAATATAATACTAGGGCCTCCAACCATACCCGTTTTCAATAATTTATAGCTCTTATTTTTATCGCATATTTTACAATCTTTTCTTATTTTGAAACATTTTTTACAAAACTCATCCTTACAATTTTTATTACACCTATGAATGCAATATTGACCTGGAGCGTACAATTCCGGATCGCCTTTCTTCTTATTTTTTTGGTATTTATTTAGAACAGCCCTCATTGATACCCCTGGAATGGAAACTGCATCTTTTGATATATCAATTTCATCTGGATAATATAATTGCCTTGTTTTTTCAAGGGCTTCCATAAAGGGGATAACATCATGCAAATTATACTCTTTTAACCAATCTAACATTGTAACACATCCCCTCTTTTCGAATTCTAACAAATATTCTTCATATTCTTCTTTGGAAATATTTTCCTTTCTCAATGAAGAGTAAAAATCTTCATGTTTCACTGGCCCAACTAAGTCAAGCTTATCATACCCGTCCAATTTTTCATAAGGAAACACAAGTTTTTTGGCTTCACAATTGTTTGCTTTGCACCACTTATCAAAAGAAACTCCGGGCGCAAGGTAGGACATTATATCCAAGAATTTAAAATCCGATGTTGTTAAAAACATATATCTATTCTGTTTTCTTGCAATAAAAATATCCTTAGTTTTTTGGGTCATGTGTTTTACAAAATGTCTCTTAATCAAATTGATATCATATTTTCCACTATTAAACCCAAAAACAGGAACTTGACTGCACCATTCTTCATATTTTTGTAAGACATTTTTTTGCAAGGAATCTTGATCAGGAAGCGGATATTCTTCTTTAACCTTTTCTACTATATTTTTTCTTATTTCTTCCAATTTTTCAACGAATTCTTTTATCAGAAGATCAGGATTTTGGTTGTAAAGAAAAACGGGTTTTTTTGTTAAATTATCGATTATTGCGACGCTAACTGGAATATGGGTATGAGTGAAAGTTAAATCATCGGTAACCTTTTTATCTTCTTTTTGCAATAATCCCTCAAAATCGTAATCAATAAAATAGGGATATGGGTTAAATTTCTTTTTGAACCAGATATTAGGTAATTCAGGATTTTCACACTCCCAAACAGATACTAAATTATAACCCAAACTTTTTATCATATTCTCTTTTTCAATAGTTTTATTATATTTAATCTTATCGGTTGCTGAACAAGGACACCCATGCCATTTACACCCATAAAACTCAAAAACAGTTTTTGTCTCGGGTTCATATCCATCGAACAAAATTTCATTTCCCTCCTCATCCCTATAACACCTTTCACCTCCATGCCCACAAAGCGCATGATGAATATGTTTTCTAATAATTTTAGATTGGTGTTCTATCCACCTACAAGCTTTATAACTAAAATTTATTTTACCCCCGTAAAAAACTTTGTCAGATTCATTAATGATATGTTTTATCTTTTCTCCTGTGCATACTATTTGTGTTTTCCCCCCTGTGCATGTTTCGTTCATAAAATGCCTTTTTAAATCTTCATGTCTAGTAAATTTTTGTTTACATCCTTGACATACCCAATTTTTTGCAAGAGTATCTAGATCCTTTATGAAAAACCCATGATTCTTATAAAGACCTAAATTTAAAGTTGGTAAATTATCTATGAAATTATTCTTCCCAAACACCAATTTCCAAACGTTAAAATTTTTTATATCTTTCTGCTCATAAACCCTGATATTTATAGCAAAAGTTTTTGAAATTTTTTCAAAGTCAACCAATTTTGTTGATCTAACCTCTTCTTTTTTTAGTTTTTTGTTGCCATAAAAAGTTCTAGCTAGATATAATGATCTTCTCTCTACATCCTTTTCAGGGTTTTGCTTAATTTTTCTGGTGTTTTTTGATTTACCATCAATAATATTCATTAAAATAGCCAAACACCGCCATACACAGAGATTATCATCCTTTTCGTCTACAGAGTAAATACATCTTTTCTTTCGTAATTCATCTGGTAATCTTCCACACCCAACTAAAGGCTGTCTAGTATTAATAACTTTTATTTGTACTTCTGTAAACACAACTCCTCCCTCATTAACACCTGGTTTATTAATCTTCTTTTCTGGGGGTAAATATGCTCTCAACCAAGCATCTCCTTCTAAACTTAATCTCTCACCCTCACACCTATCAATATATTTTTTTATTTCTGAAAGGGAATTAAAAGTTCCACCGCTTCTAAATGTATGAGAAAGAGTGGTTATTTCTCCATTTCCTCTTCTTATCGACGCAGAAAAACTAAAAACAATTCTTGCCCCCATTTCTATTTGAGGCCCCAATTCATTTAAAATTATTTCCGTTAAATCGTTATTTAGATCCCTCCAAATTATAATATCAGCATTTCGGTTATTTGGAAGTACAAGATCTTCTTCAAGCGGATTAGATGAAAAAATTTTAAGGATTATTGTTCTTTTCTTTTTAGTTTTTTCCTTCAATTCCTTCAATTCATCTCTCACAATTTCCGAAAAATCTTTACCTTCCTTTTTCGTTTGAGATTTTTTAGTATTGGCAAATTTTATAATATTTTTATTAATTAAATCCACAAGCCTTTTATTTATTGGTTTGAGAATTGGAACGTTAATTTCAGGTACAGGCTCATCAAGAATTGGTTTTTTAGGTTTAATGTGAAATATTTCTTGTAATTTATCTGGATGTTTATCAAAATACCTATCAATTCCTATATTTTTCCGCAACTTTTTAATAGCCAAATTTTTTGAGTAAAATTTACCCTTTTTCTTTAAAATTTTTTCGAATTCTTGAATTATTAACTCTTTGTTTGTTGGGTGAAATTTGCCATTTTTTCCTGGCTTTTCTTCAGAATTTTTCTTTCGGTCCATCACTACTCTTATGAAGACTTCATATCCTTTAAATCAATTTTTTGGAATCTCAAAAATCCCCACCTATAATTTTGCAGAAAAAAAAATCAATTTTTCCGACAAAATTATAAGCAGAATTATGAACTTGTGTAATCAAATCCAACTCACTTCCCCTAACCTTGAAAACCTCCTTATCATTTTCATCACACTATTCTTAATGATAAGGGGTTTATCCTAGACTTACCCATTAACCTAAAACCCGACTTATCATTTTTTCATCGCACTCTTCTTGATAAGGGGTTTATCCTAGACTTACAACCTCAAAACCCATTAACCTAAAACCGACTTATCAATTCATCTCACTTTTCTTCATGATAAGGGGTTTTATCCTATACTTACATAAGCTTTCTCATCCTAACCCCCAAAAATCCCTTAACCTAAAAAGCACAGAAATTTTCAGTCAAATTAAAAAAATAACCTAAAATCCATCTTATAAACACGCTTACATAGTAGTACAGGCATTACTTCCATTGCGCCCTTTGTAACGACCCTGGCTTATCTCACTTGGAAGGCGCCAGCAGGACACACCAGGTCGAACCTCTTCAGCCGAAACAGGCTCCGAAGAATCAACAGTTAATTTCTGTAAAGCAACAAGAATAAATTCGGATTTAGAATTTCTACCACTGGTGGAATCCTCCTCATCGCACTCTAATACTTCGTTATCGCCATCATCATCGCCATCATCATCGCCGTCGCCATTGTCATCGTCATCTACACATTCTTCGTCACTCTCGACTTCGTCACATTGATGGGTGAGGAGCACTTCGCGAAAACTGTCTAGTTCGCAATTAAGAACAGGTGCAAAGGCCACAATGCCGGCTGCCACCTGCTTCATGACAAAAGCTATGCCCTCTGATATGAGAGCCAGCTTTCCAGCTACCACTTGTTTCTCTGTTGATGCTGAGAAGTAACGCCGGCCCTACAGAATAAGACATAGCAATACAAAACTATTTCAGTAACTGAAGTTGCCAACACCAACATTTTGGCTCACAAGATGAATAGATTATAAAAAAACCTACTATATTGTTAATTCTTTCATCGCTGGTGTCATCATCTGAAAAGGAAGACAAAACATGAAGTTATTTGCAGATGTGACAATGATACCTATCTAAAAGAGACAGTTGCTTCTTTGAACGTTCTTCGACAGTTTTAATGAATGACACGCGAAGAAGGCGGGGGAGCGGGTGTTTGGCGCCCTTAATAACTCTTTAAATGACTTGGAAATCATATGCATTCAAATCTTCACGTTACAGACAGAAAAGGCTCTCCATTAAATCGAGAGAAGAGAGAGCTTTTTAAGCTCCTTTTGGGAAGGACGAGAAACGGAAAATAAAGGGAACTGCTAATTTTTTATTTTTTTCTTCCACTTCTTATTATTTTCAGTTTCGTTTTTTATTGTAGATTATTTAAAGTCATCATATCATCAATTACGTTTGATTTTTTCTTCACCTGTAGCGTCATAGCTAATAGCTACTCTCGGTTACAGCAAGTTACATCATGTTAGACAACGCTAGAAATACCTACCTTCCACGCCATTAAGCAATTTTTGCCGCTGCAGCTGTAGAGATGGCAACATCTTGTCTTTGTAGAACTTCATAAAGACGAGCATCTCATTCTCAAGAATCTTAAGTTCTTCTTTGAACCTTTGAACCTCCATATGCTTGTCTACAGCTAGCCTCTTAGTCCTGGCAGGAACTAAAACACGACAAGATTAAAAGGTATTGTAAATATTCATATTTCTCTTTGCATTCAGGGTACAATTATTAGCATTGCTTCTTTTTATGAAGTCACCATTTGACTCAGATAAAAACAGCTAGAAAACAGCCGCGGTAGTTTAATAGCCAAGGTTACTACTTAATAAAGGCTTCATACTGGTGCGACAGTACGCAGTACCTGCGTCAGATGAACTCTCACTCCATGGGAAATGACCTTTTTCGATGTCTTCCTTGCGGATGGGGTGGTCTGTTACAAGTTGGTTGTATTTGCAGATTGTTTTTTCGAGATCAGCTTTCTCCGTGGAGATTTTCTTACGAAGCCGCGTTCGCTGCTTGGAGGAATCTGAAAATGAAAACAACAACTTAAGGAGGGGCTTTTCCTTTCAATATTGTTGTAAGACGTCTCCAACATTGTTATAAAACAAATGTCGGATATGATAAGGTGCACGTGTGACAAAGCTATGCGCTCCTTATTCGACTACTTGATCTACTATATTGAAGAGCCAATGTTGTCGGCTTGGGGACTGGGTGCTTAAACGGACTGGTCGTTGGCATGCGACATTATTCAAGTGAAAAGCCGGCTAAACCTTCCGGCATTGATTTATGTTCGGCGAAATGTTTATTCGCAATCAAAACACTTTTGACAAAAATGTTGGAATAACATCATCCAGTACGGGTGCTACACGTTCCAACATTGTCGGAGCGACATCTGTTGTACAATGATACAACGTGTGGCCCAAGCTAGACTTGTAACAAAAAGTAAACACCTTTACTATAATTTACTGTAATAACTTCTAACACTGTATACTAACTGCAATCCGCGGCATGTTATCCACGGCAATGGTACACTACAAGTTGAGTCAAAAAAATCAAAAACGTCTTTTCTGCACCTGTTAGTTTCCCCATGTTCAAAGAAAAATGCGATATCGAAAAATGACAATGTTCCATGTGCTTCCGAAAATGGGACAAGGTCTTCTTTTTTAGGACACTTGCGCCTGCCTCGAAGTTCGTGTCTGTTGTGGCGGACAATTCCTTCACCTTTTTCCCGTACAGCTGTTGCGCAGCTTCAAAGAGAAGTTGCTGCTTTGGTGTTAGCCTTTCCTGTGAAATTAAATGACACAGATAGGTTTCTTCTTGCGGCGACATATGCTCCTTTCTGTTCCTCAAACTTTCTTCCTCTAAGTAAAAAAAGTACGGATTATTAAAGAATTGCTACTAAATCTCACGTTAAGGTACAGTGTTTATTCTACGCAATATCTCGGAATTATTTGCTGTATTCAACACAACCCAGCTGAATGTTTTTTTTTTAATATACGGCAGATTAAAAAGTACAACAAGTTAGCGCAACAACTGACCTTGAGCAAACTGAAGTACATCGGTTTTCCACTTCTCAAGGCATTCTGTGTTTTGATGAAGTCCCTTTAACAACTCATCGAGGTCAAGACATGCCTTCTTAAGCTGACTCTGGATCTGTTAAAATTAAAAAGGGATCATGGTAGAAAAGGTAAAGTAAAACGGGTGCAGTTAACAAGTTAAAGAAATGTCCTTACCGCATAAAAAATACTTCACTGAGTAAAACCAAATGGATGTAATCAATATGCAAACCTTTTTGTAACGCTTTGCCAGAGACTGCGGAAGCCCTTCAACTTTCCGTCTATTCCACTCAAGAGCATGCTCGGTAAGTAATTCTTCTCTCCCTATAATGAAAAAAAAAATTAGATACTCCAAGCATACAATAAATACTATAGTAAAAGTCCATTATAAAGTCTGATATGATGAAGTTCACAAGTGTTCCTCATATCGAATGTAACCGAAAAACAACGGTATGTCATATGCTGTAAGTTGTGCAACATAATTCCATAGTATTCCTGAGAAATAGACTAAAATGTTACCTTCTGGAAGCATGTGCTTGGTGGAATTGCCGAGCGGCGAGAAGTGGCTGTTAATCTGTTCAACTTCCTCGCCAGTTGTTGCACCCGCTTCATCTTGCCATCTTCCTCCCCACTGAACCTGAAATTCAAAGAAAGCTAGCCACATTAACATTTTATCTGGGTGATGCAACAATAAAGAAATTATCTATATTGAGGCGTTTATCAACAATTGATATTACGTATATCACGATGAGGAACTAAGGACGAACTATTTATTACACGTTACGGGTTTTTTTTCGCCGGCATTTGCCGTGAATATTAACAACCAACCATTACCAATGGTTTCTTTTTCATCACATGTCTGCAGCATGGACTGTAAAAAATGGCAAAGTAAAGTTAAATCGTAAAGTTAAGTTAACTTGGCCTCCTCCTTTCACATCGTGGGCTTGGAACCGGGCAGTGGCAGAGTTACACCAAAACATGCAAGCTCTTAAAAACAGGAAGATTGCGCATGTGTGGTGGACATAGGAAAATACAATTTGTGTAGAAAAATTTTAAATGAAATATCAGAAACATACACACTGACCAACCAACATTACTATGCAATCACAAGAACACTTATCACAATTTAAATAAAGCAATTTTCACATAACTACTAACTGTGCCAACCTGACAATACCAAGCATGGCGTCAACCGTGCTCTCCTTCACAAATCTAAATAAAATCGTCTTCGCCATTCTAAACAAAACCAAAAACACCACCGAAATCAGGCAAGCAATCTTTTTTTGTGGAATAACCTTATTCCACGCATGTACACTTTCATTCCACCTTGGCCTCCTGTGGTTGTCTTGCCTTCGTTTCGACAGCAGCTGAGTAACGCTTCGCACATGTTGGTCACGCTCCTGTCACACCAGTTGGATGAATATGCCATGTGGCATTGAAAAGAAAAAGCTCTGTACGCAACATGTCTGCGCATCTATTACTGTCGTTGTCAGCTTCGTCATAGTTCGTTAAGTCTGGGGTGAACAGTGGATAAGCTCGTGCGTCCTTGTCTTCTCCACTCTGCATTCGATTTATTCCCAAATTATTTTCTCTATAAATATTTCCCGACTTCTTATTTTAATCCGTTAAGATGTCTGCCAAGGCTATTTATGAAACCGACGGAAAATCCCTACTTGCGAATTACCTGAGGAATTCTCAATATGTTAGGAACAAACTTGCCGTAGTAGTTCAAGACTCAGACTGGAGCGAATTGGTGGAGAAAAATCCCTGGCTAGCTTCCGAGGTAAGATATGGTTAAATCCTTTACGATAAATCAAGTTTAATGAATTAACGAGTTAACGGCAATCGCGTTCAGTTCGTAGAAAATTCTACTTTGATTTTAAGTTAAGTTTAGATTTAATTTTTAGTTCACGAAAAATTAACCCGCAAAGGCGTAAACGAATTTTCCGGCGTTTTTTCAACACGATTACACTTTTCAAGAGCAGCAAATGAAGCAATAGAGTGGGGTGATCTTAGATGGAGGTCATTCAAGGTCATGTATATCTTCATATCCGGCAGCAAAAGTTCTAATATTTGTTGTTTGGCTTTTAAATTATAGTAAGATTCCTGTGCCAAAATATAATCACTCTAAAACCATTTTACTGTAGTATCACTGTAAGACATCAAAAAATGATAGTCATGCATTGCAGTGTGACTCAGAGCTATAGACATGTACTCAAAAGAAAATACATAATATTTAAGCATTTACTAGCTGAGCAACCTTTGCATTTTGAGCAATCTGATTGGCTCACCATCTAGGCTTCTTTTGTAAGTGAGTTTTGTTAAAAGAAAAAAAATGGCTGGCATCAATTCTCCAGCTTTAATTTTTATTGTGTCAAAATAAAGGTTGCTTACATACTTACTTACTTCCCTTTACTGCTGTTTCTGAGAGAGGTCATTGAGATTACTTCATTGGTATATAGTAAAACAAGTTATTCTCCTCAGTGAATAGTGGCTCTATAAATACACACCTCACTGCGTCACAGGTGATTAATGTTCTGCCACTATCAACTTTAAATTTCAGAAAATGATTGTGACATTTAGTTATTGGTCAAGAAAACAAAAGAGCCCATTGAAACAAACAACACAAACAATGCACTTAGCTGTAAAAACAAAAACAAGAGAGCTTTAACATATAGAATTTGAATGAAATTAAAGGTTTAGAAAGTCTGCCTGGTGTCCATAATTTATTGTATGCCTGGTTGTATGTCAATGACATAATGGTAAACACAAAGCTGTGCAACCCTTTAGTTATGGATGCACATGGAAGGCTGCTAAGCACAAAAGAAGTGTAAGAGATGGTTGCACAGCTGCTGCGTTTACCATTTCTTTTATAACATTAGATTTCACAACTTCACAATCTAACATCAGCATGCAACCCATGGGCAAGTGGATTGCACATGTTAGGCAATCATATTGTGCGCTTTCCCAAAGCATGTTATAAAAGAGGATTGTTTGTTAATGAAATTTACACTAACAAGCTATATGTCTTGTTTGTATTGAAAGCTTTGAGCAAACAAGTTGTATTTCTACTATCACTTCCAAAATAACTTGTTTTTGGTAAATGGGATTTAAGCTAACAATGTATACCTCTGCGTTGTGGGGGGAAGCTTTTACTTGTTGTATGTCTGCTATTTCTTTCAAAGAAACTTGTTGTAAAGCCTGATCAGCTGATAAAGCGCCGTGGCAAGCTTGGTCTCATTAAGGTCAATGCTGACTTGCAAGAAGCCAAGCAATGGATCCAGGAAAGAATGTGCAAGGATATTAAGGTTAGTTATTTCAAAATTGATAGCATTCTTTACACTGGCATATGGGAACCAAGTATTAACCTGTGTATAGCACAGATGGCTGGTTTAACTCAGCTAGTAGAGCATTGCACCAGTGTTGGCAAAATTGCCAGTTCAACTGACTTTTCAGGCTATTCTTTTTTCATGCTACAATTTCAATTGCTAAAAACTTTAATTAATACTGCAAGGATAAAATCTTCTCTTGTGTTAATGGAACGTCTGTTCAACAGTACTTTCTTTAAAGGGTTGTCAATATTGACTCAATAGCACAGTAACCCTTAGTAAATGACAACCATCTGAGTTCTGCCTTTGAACAATGAGTCATTGCAGTACAGTATATACCTTTTATAGCATTTTGGTTGGTCATGAGTTGGTACATACATGTATGTGTTGTAGGTTAAAATGAACCTACACAACATATGTTTACAAATTGCATGACATTTGTTGAAAATAATGAACATAATGACATTTGAGTGAGAATATTTATAAATAACAATTACCATTAATTAATCATAATTATCTGTTGAACATGTTGATAGGTTGGTGCAGCAAGTGGACTTCTCAAGAGATTTATTATTGAGCCCTTTACTCCTCATCAACAGGTTAAGTACTGGAATAGCATCTTTCACTCCTCTTTTGATTGGTGCTGGTGTGAGCCTCACAATTCTAGGTTTACTTAACTTATTTATCGGTACTTATTGTTTTTTCTCAACAGAGTGAGGAATTCTATGTGTGCATTTTTGCCCAACGGGATTGTGATACAATCCTGTTCCATCATGAAGGGGGAGTTGAAATTGGTGATGTTGATAGCAAGGTAATCTGTTCATTTTGAAGTTGGAATGAACAATATCCTTTTGCACAAAGAATACTTTAAACCTGATTGTGTAAACTTGTAGGTTCTTTAAAGGTTCCTTGCAACCATATTTATAGGCTCTGAAACTTGAAGTTGGCCTTGAAGACAAGGTTACGGCTCACTTGGTTCAGAAAAAATTGATGCAGAATGTTCCTGAACAGAAGAAAAAGTATGTAAACTTTTTTACTGCCAAAATATAATTTATTGTTAGTCATTCACATAATAATGGCACCAGTGGCATGAAGTTTTCTCTTCTGTTACAGGTTACTAGCAGAATTTATTCATGGATTGTTCCAGCTTTACACTGACTTTTACTTTACTTACCTTGAAATCAATCCTTTAGGTTAGTGAAAAATTCTAAATTAATGTAAAAAAATTGTTTTTAATAGTGGAGCTCCCTTGTATTCCAAAGATTCATGTTTTGTTAGTGCAACTCTAATGCTTAACATTTCTCCTTGGAGATAAAAGACTACTTGGCAGTATTAAAGCATGAAATTTCTCTTTGAGTGCAGGTGAACAATTTTTCACTAGTGTGCAACATTGATTGAGTGAAATGTTTTTCAGCATTAGAGAAGTTTTGTATCTCTAAATTTCTCTTTGAGTGCAGGTGAACAATTTTTCACTAGTGTGCAACATTGATTGAGTGAAATGTTTTTCAGCATTAGAGAAGTTTTGTATCTCTAAGTGACCTTGCAATTTTCTTTTAATATTATTATTAAATAAAACTTATTATCAATTTTGTTCATATTTTACGATAGTGATAATAGTATTAATAATATTATACTACTTAACAATTATTCACCGAAGGCGAAGTGATTATTGGTGACTATTCACCAATAATCACTGAGCTTGAGGCTAATAATCTTTTTAGTAGAAATGGACAGGTGATTATGTCAAAAAACTAAAAAGAAAAGAAAAAGCATTGTACAACACGAAAAAAATTATTTCATCTAAAGCGCGTGAATGACTGGCAGTCATTTTGTTTGTTGAGGTGATTTTCGGCTGATAATCCGAGATAGCAAACCAATCAGAGCACGCAATTTTAGTATAATCACCTGAGTATTTATACTAAAATACCATAATATTAATATGATATTAATATTATTCTATAAAATTTAGTGGTATACTGTGTGGTAGTAAATTGACTAAATTTCTATCACTCAGTAAACCACTAGATTTATATCAAAATAAATTAATTTCATAATGCAGCTATGCTTATGTATGTCTGTCTTCATTGCCTGGTAGTCGTTGTAGGAGAGTCTTTGTATGTTCTTGACCTTGCTGCCAAGTTGGACCAAACAGCAGAGTTTATCTGCAATGACAAGTGGGGTAATATGGACTTCCCTCCTCCATTTGGACGTGAGGCTTACCCAGAGGTGAGGCAATAATTGCACCAGTTCCATCTTCAGTTAGACACCATACCATTATACAATACTGTTCAGTAGCTTTCCAAAGAATGGTCACGCTGCATGGTTTGATCCACAGATGAAAAAGTTAAAACCACATTGTATAGTAAAACAAACAGTACCACAGTACAGTACTGTTCAGTAGCTTTACAAAGAATGGTCACACTGCATGGGTTGATCCACAGATGAAAAAGTTAGAACCACGCTGTATAGTAAAACAAACAGTACCACAGTACAGTACTGTTCAGTAGCTTTACAAAGAATGGTCACACTGCATGGTTTGATCCACAGATGAAAAAGTTAAAACCACATTGTATAGTAAAACAAATGGTACCACAGTTCGGTAGCTAATTCCCAGAGTGATCAAAGAGAAAACAACAGAGGATACTGTAGGGTATTGCTAAATAGCTTTCCAAATGCCTGTAGCCCTGTTCAAAGTTAAGATTTGAATCGATTTTAGGAAGCGTACATTGCTGAGTTGGATGCAAAGAGTGGAGCATCTCTGAAGCTGACAGTGTTGAACAAGGCAGGCCGCATATGGACCATGGTTGCTGGAGGTGGGGCATCTGTTGTATACAGGTAAATTAGGGTATTAATTGTAGAATATACCATGATTAATATTATATATAGCTCTTATTGGGGTTACTGAGTGTTGTTAAAACAAAAACCAAGTTATGATACTCTGACCTAAATCACTGAGATGCAAACAGTCAAATGAACCAATCAGAACTGCAATCTCAAGTGTGGGTAAATACAGGTAAGCTCGTCACAATTGGTTTGTATAGGTAATCAAATAGTTTTTAGTGCAATTTGGAATTAATGAGCACAAGTAAATTTTTCAAAGACTGAAAAAAATTGCATTTCTTTGTTGTCTTTGAAAAATCTACAAGTGCTTATTTATGTAAAATTGCAATCAAAATCATTTTTTTACTTGTTAATAACATACATGCAAAATTCAATTTCTACTTTCTGCACTGTTTGGAGATACTTCATATTTCATGTATTGTATTAACCGGTGTATAGTTTTAGTCTGGATTGGTTGAAAAAGTGGTGTGAGATTCCTTAATGATCCACCTGTTTTATCTGACTTATGCAAAATGAAACAATTGCAAAACTACTGTCAACAAAGTATTGAAACCACGGGATAAGAATATTCAACTTACATACAGTTTAAGTAGCTGTCCATTGAGTTTGACTAGTCTTTAAAAGACCGGGTTTTGTTTATGTTATGTTCTGGCATTTTATCTTTCATTACAGTGACACTGTTTGTGATCTCGGTGGGGCCACAGAACTGGCAAATTATGGTGAATATTCTGGAGCACCATCAGAGTCGCAGACATACGAGTATGCCAAAACTATTCTAAAGCTGATGACTGATGGACCTCCAAGGCCTGATGGTAAGCAGTTGTAGCACAACCAAGTAAAATAGCTATTTACTTTAATTTAAGTGGCACAAAGGTTTTAATTTAAGGCAGTTACTGGTTGAAGACCACAGTCTACTTTGCTCCGTCTCACTGACTTCTTCACTTGCTCATTCATGTATTGTTTGTATAGCTGGTAATTATTCAACCCCCCAGGCATTTTTCAAGAAAGCTCAAATAGCCTTCCTCGCTTTAGTAACCAGGAATTTAATTACTGAATTCTAGGTGTTTCTTCCATTCACATTTTGATTCTAAGCCCAAGATCCAACTATCACGTTGCCTCTTATTTTCCCATAGCTTTCTATTTCAAAAATTATTGAAAACTCTGATATTAGAACTTGTAATTGATTTGTAAACTGTGTTTCTTTCATCGTTGGATTGCAGGGAAGATTTTAATCATTGGTGGTGGTATTGCTAACTTCACAAATGTCTCGGCAACATTCAAGGTAACAGAGCATGTGTTACAATTCTTGTCCTTTTGAACTACTTTGTTTTATATCTGATGTGCGTTTTTCATTACTAACTTAAAGGGCATAGTGAAAGCTCTTCAGGAATTCCAAAAGAAGTTACTTGAACACAAAGTAGAGATTTTTGTGAGGCGAGGAGGACCAAACTATCAGGAAGGCCTTCGAGTCATGAGGGAAGTAGGCAAGTGGACAAGTATAGCTACAATTAATAACAAGCACTTCTTTCCTAAGATCTGAGTAGTAATTCACCAATGGAATACCACATCGGCAGCTGTCTACTGAGTACAAGAGCCCCACACTGTACTATGTTGTAATTAGAATAGAACAAGTAATAGTACAGTATGTGCCAGGTACACTCTTGTAAGTCCCCTTGAGACATATTTATTCCCAGGCCTTTTATTTAGGGGCTAATGAGAAACTGGAGAGCAACAATGCCATGGACATTAGGAACATACTTTTAAAGTCCAATTTGCAAGTTAGTAGAAGAGATATGATTACACTCAAGGGAGAATTAGTTAGCAAAGAGACAAAGAAATGACACACACATAGATCACACTATGATACCGTTGTTTGACTCAAAATTGACTTAGCCTCAAATATGGCCTTGTAGATTTACTTAAGGTCTTCTTTTTAAGGGAGGCGAGGGGAGGGAGACTTACGGCTGAGGGATTCAGAGCTCTAGATGGGGGTGGGGGGTGAATTGTTAGAGTGCTAACAGCATAGTGAAATTTGGTTTGCTCAACATTTTCTACGATTAACTTGCAGGTTCCAGCCTAGGACTGCCCATGCATGTGTTTGGAACAGAGACCCACATGACTGCTATAGTGGGTATGGCCCTCGGAAAAAGGGAAATTCCCAAAGACACTGCATTTGATTCAAACGAGGCTGCAAACATGTTCTTCACTGCACAAAACAAGGTGAGAGCAAACTTTTTTCAAGACTGTTTGGAACTCGGTACATTGGAATTTGTGAAAAGACATTTGGTCTTTCAATTTTATCTCAATCTTGAAGTACCATGCAGTACCAATCAACATTCTCTTCTTACCAGATTATTAAGTGCCGCGTTACATGGGGATCTTGGAACCTCTTTTCGTTTTTGCTTTTTATTGACGATCTTCCGAAGCTTCCCAAATAGTAGAAACATTTTTTTTCGCAGATCATGGCACCAGTATATTTTTCTTTCATTCTGATGTTGATCACTTATTCTCAAATGCCCGTCGTGTTTTATCACAGTGTAATACACGGCTTAGGCTTTATTTGTTAACTAATGTATCCTTATCTAACCTATTGCAACATGACGTAGTCTTCATCTTATTTTAATTACCCCAATAATATATTTATCGTCCAAAAGCGTATCGTACGTGCAATTACTATTTGCCCTTTTTGCTTTCATTCTGCACCTCTTTTCGCTTAACTCAACGTACTTGACATCTACAAGCTAAATTCGTTTTGCCTCTCTTTATGTTTTCTTATACCCACGGCCTGCTTCCTTCACCTTTCCTCAACCTGTTTGTCCGTGTTGGTGACTTACATGAGTATCACACAAAAACTTCCTCTAATTATCAACCTCATACTTGTATAACAAATATTAAGCAATTTACATCGATTGTCTTTCAAGGTCCTAAAGTCTGGAACTCTAACCGCCGACCGGTTAGCTCAGTTGGTAGAGTACCGGACTAGTGTGCGGAAGGTCGTGGGTTCAAACCTCGGCCGGACCAACACTCAGGGTCTTAAAATACATGTAATAGAGTAGAAAATGCTGCCTTTGTAATGACATCTGCAAATGGTTAGACTTTCTAGTCTTCTCGGATAAGGACGATAAACCGTAGGCCCCGTCTCACAACTCTTTATAATAGATTCGTAAATGTGGGACGTAAAAGAACCCATATGACACCGTTCGAAAAGAGTAGGGCATGTTCCCGGTGTCATGGTCTAGCTGACTTGTGCCGTCATTGGAGTGGGCAGGTGGGGTGAGATCATCTATGGACTGAGGTGGCAGCCAGAGGCGCCTTCTATATGCTGATGTCCGATCTCGCCCTCTGGTGAGGAAAATTGGCACCGCATATTTTTTTATTTTACCTCTCGACATTTCATATCTGAGTCAATAATAGGCTTGACTATTATTGACTACTGTAACTGGCTCCTCTATGGACAACCTAAATGTGTTTTACAGCGCCTTCAGTGTGTGTCCTGAACAGTGCTCTTATGATGCGCTTTTGTAATTTTTAAGGTCTGCCCTGTTATTATTATTATAGTTAGGTTTTTTTACTATAAACGTATTGATGTAAAGCGCTTTTGGACCTTTGGGACTCAGCGCTCTGTAAATTTTTATAATTGCTTTAAGCTTGGAGTTATACGAGAGTGGGTAGCCCGCAGCCTGCTTTCTTGTAACGCAAAAATGCCTAAATCAAGGGTAAGGAAACTCGCGAAGCCATAAAAATATAAGTATCCAAATAAGTGCAGCATTTACCTAAATAAATAAGTCGCCCTCCTTTACGCCCTCCCCCCCCTTAAGTCATCATGAAAGATGCCTTTAATAAATACCCCCCCTCCCTTCTCGGGTGACTTATCAGAAGACTAACTGCAAATCATTCGCTCTGAAATGCAAGTCATCAGTCGCTCTGACGAAGGGCTAACACTAGAAACGTCAGCACCTCCCTCTTTTACCTTACCGTGGCACAAATTACTTTATCAATTTCTTTGATTATCCCAATTTCTTGTGTCTTAACTGCAAATGCTGTTTTCTTTTTTTCTTGGTAGAGTTCAGCTAGTGTGAGCAAACCATCACAACACACAGTATACATGTCAGGGAACAAAGACAAGACACCTGATGAAAAGCCATCCCCTGAACAGTCCAATCAGGATGTCAGACACAGCAACAAGCCCCTTTTCTCATGCGAGACCCGGTCCATCATCTGGGGACTACAAGCGAGAGCTGTTCAGGTGAACTTCTACTCAAAAATTGTCACCCTGTGTGGCCCCTTACAGTACTGGCATTTCTCAGCAAAATGTTATTTTCTACTCTAAGGACATAAGTTTGCTGGACTCCAGCGGCGAATTGGAGCACAAGAATTAATTGAAGTCTCCAGAACGAAACTTTCGTATGTGACGAGTTGGACTAAACACAAAAATGATCAGAATGAGCAAAAGTTTGGCATAGAGTTCGTAACTAAATAGGAGAGCAATCCTTTGTATTAAATTTTGATTTTAGAATTTCATTTCTGGAACGCAAAAGATAAGATTTTGACCGGCCCGCCCCAACAGATTAATCTTATTAACAAACCGCCAGTTGCCGACCAAAAAAATCATTGTTTAGTGCATACCTTATTTCCTCAAACTGGAATGCCAAAACGAAACACCAAACACAGGTCACAGGTTTCTTATTAAATGGCAGAGCTCATGCAAAATTTTAGTTCGTATGAAGAATTCTAATTTTTACGACCAAATCGTCACATACGATAATCTTGCTTTGGAGTGATGAATCGGGGTTATCAATTGAGTTATAAACAAAGATAGACCACTGCACGATAATGAAGGAGCTCTGGACAAGTGTTAGGCCCCCATCAGGGCCTAAGTAAACTCTTAATTATTACTTACATTATCATTGATAATCCCAGTCTTAAAGTTTGGTTTGCCGTGTCTATCATTCTCTATCTGCAGGGCATGCTGGACTTTGATTACGTGTGTGAGAGGAAGAGACCTTCAGTTGCTGCAATGGTGTACCCTTTTAGGTTAGTTTCTTTGAAAAAGGCGTGGCTGTAGCATTGGCATTGACTTTTGCAGTTATTATCATAGAGACATTCATCATAATGTTACAGTGCGACTACTCTAACTAAGGCCGCCCAAACAAATTTTCATACAAATTATCCAATCATGATCGAGTATCTAAAGAATGGAATCTCTACAAATGTTTTATATTTCGCTTAAAATACATATAATTTGCTCTTTAACTGTACACAACATATCAAGATTGAAAAAGAATCATTTTAGTCTGTGGAAACGTGCCACAAATCTGTTGTTCAGTGTCAAAAACAGACATTCAAAATTTGTATGACAATAGATTTATTTGAGTGACCTTGGTTCGAGTAGTCGCACTCTAGCGATGACATTCATAGTGTCTACAATTATAGAGTTGAGCAATGGCAAGCTCGACAGATTCATGTGTCAAATTTGATTAAAACTTAATTCATATTTTTGTGCTGTTGTAGTGGAAATCACCGCCAAAAATTCTACTACGGACACCAAGAAATTATGATTCCAGGTTAGTAAGCTCGTATAAAACAATCCATCAGGACAAATCCGCTTGATGGATCACTTGTTCGACTGAAGTCCTCGAAGTACAAGAAATAGAGATTCAACAAGAAGCGCATTTATCATGTATTATGCACAATACAGGGCTGCAAATAATTTTTTTTTCCTTGAAAGGACATTTGTCCGACTAAGTGGCCATTTTGGTGGGCCAAAACAAAAATGCAGTCCGACATAACCAAAAATGGTTGAATTTTATTTATCTTTACTATTAAACAATACATGATAAAAAATTGTTCGGACATTATGTCCAAACACAGTTGGGATTTCGTCGGACATGAGCTCATTTTGGTCGGTCGATGACCGATCACCGTCTGTTATTTGCAGCCCTACAATATGTACTCTGTTTCAGTTTACAAAGATATGCCAGAAGCAATGAGCAAGCATCCAGATGCAGACGTCATGATCAACTTTGCATCTCTCCGCTCTGCATACGATGCAACTTTAGAAGCAATGGAGTTCCCTCAGGTAAAGTGTAAAAATAGGTCCGTAATTCGTACATGAGTGGCTTACTAGACCACGTGACAGGCGCTTGGCTCTCGTGAACAAATAAATAAATCTGATCTTTCCATAATTTGACACCGGTAAATCGCATAGTTTTGAGTAAAGTATTCACTCAAAAACATATCTTTGTCTAGCGGTTCCATGAAAGTTTGGTGCAGGAGGGCATCTGAATTTGACCCCCACGCATAGGTTACTCTACATTACTTCGTCCTTCGGTCTCGTGTTTGTACGATTTGCTCTCAAATTCTCCCAAAATGTTTCGGTTCGTATAAGCCTGTAAAAGCACAACTAGGATGAATTTTATTCTATGTACCAAGTATTCTTGAACGTGCTTGTAATTTTCGTACCCAGATACGTACAATCGCGATTATTGCCGAAGGGATTCCAGAAGCGAAGACGCGGCAGTTGAACAAGAAAGCTAAGGGACTGGGTGTCACTATAATTGGGCCTGCAACTGTAAGTTGGTTTCCAAGTTTACTTAATACAATTCTAGGTTAACTTGTACCTTAGGCCTGTTTGTTTGTTGGGTAGTGGGGTGGAGTTACTCCATCAAAAGAGATGTAAGGCGCCTCCTTCCTTCCACTAGCCTGTGGGCTACCCCCTTGGGCAAGGTGCAGCACCCACTTAGCATAGGGTTACCATACACATGCTAGCTCGGCAGCAGGAGCTGGCAGTTGTACACTGTGTTGTCACATTGTTACCCTGACACACGGCAGCAGTTTGGCAAGCGTAGGAGCTCACAAGAGGTACCAGTTGGCAGACACCAGATCCAGCAAGGAGATCACTGCGGGGCAACCTTCTACTACCCTGGCTGTCCTGCATTTTGCATTTCGCCAGAATTGTGTACTGTACAGGACCAGAGGTGAGTTTTTGTCCTGGGCAAGCATCTACTCATTACTCGATGCCCTGGCGTCCAATGTCAATCTTACTCCACGTTACGTTCTTTACAACCTCAGCGACTGGCGAATCGGGAGTTTTCAACCAAGAAGACTGTCGTTGCTCGGCAGGGTTCGCGTGGAAAGCAGGCGCGACCAGGTCGTCATCCAATTACTGCTACATTAGTTCTCGTAACCTGGAATGTTCGATCAATGAGAATCCACTCCGAGCTCAACAATCCAAAGCCTCGGAAATCAGCCATCATTAACAACGAACTATCTCGTCTCGGCGCTCAGCCGGTAAAACGTGACGTACCGGAAATGGGAATCTGACTACACTGTTTTCTGGACTGGCTATCAGATGGAGAGAGACCAATGCATGGCGTGGGCTTCGCAGTACGGAACAGACTTTTGGACTGTATCACGCAGCCCATCTCCATATCACATCGCCTGTCCATTCTTCACATTTGCTCTAAAGAAGGAAGCACGACTATTGTATCTGCCTACGCGCCTACGTTTTGCTCCAGTGCGGACATCAAGGATGCCTTCTGTCACCCCATTGTTATCATCATACGCCAAACTCCGCGGGGAGATAGTGAGGTCATTCTTCGTGACTTCAATGCAAGAATTGGCTCCGACTCTGAAGCATAGCAAAACACAATCGGTTCACACAGAACAGGAAGAATGAATGAAAAAGGACAACGCCTACTGAAGCTATATGTCAATTACAATCTCTGCATTTCATCTACCTTCTTCGCCGGCACACCTCGCTCTAAGGTCACCTGGATGCGCCCTCGCTCCGCCCGCTGGCATCAGCTTGACCACATTATCATCAGAAGGAGGCAACACGGAAATGTCACGGACTGCCGCAGTATGCACTCGGCTGATTGTGATACAGATCATGCTCTTGTACGTTGTAAAATTAAGCTGCAACCAAAGAAATTCTTCTCAGCCCAACCCAAGCCTTCAGCACGGGTAGACACATCCCGCATCTCAAACTCAACTTGTGTCACAACCTACCAGCAACTCCTAGCAGACAAATTCAACTCCAGTCCACGAACCTCAGATGGTCAGCAATACTGGTCTAATTGAAATCCGCAGTCATGTAATCAGCTATAAAATCCTTTGAAACACGGCAGCACACTCAGCCTGACTGGTTTCTCAATTCTGCACACACCCTTACCCCAGCCATCGAAGCCAAGCGCTCGGCCAGGATCCTGGCCTCTCGGTAGTTTGTTGAGTTCGATTGGCCGGCTCTAAGTAGCTCTAAAACGAACTGCTGTTGATGAAGTTGGCTGACGTTTCGACAACCTGAGCGGAAGTCATCCTTAGAGTCAATCTATGTCGTTAGATCTCTTGTGACTCCGGCTCCATTACTAGTGAAAAACAGCATAGAATGTCTCCCCAACCTGTGATGGTCCTCTCTGAGTCTTCAGTAGAAAGTCTTCTTGTGTTTTGAGAGTCATTGCACTGCTTTTTAGCTCGTGAAGCTTTAGCTCAAGGGCTATTGTGATGGATGGGGGAATTGGAATGTCAGGCGTAAACAATAAAAATTTTGGAACCCCATTGTTCCTTTTTCTGCGGTCAATCAAAGTTTAGAATATGCCATGTGATCTTTGCATAGTCGACTCAAGTTCGGAAACGTGTAGCGGGACTTGACACGTAGCCCTTTTTGCTCCTCGAACTCATCATAGGATGCCTTTGATTCTCTTTTAAGGTTGGTGGTATCAAGCCTGGCTGCTTTAAGATCGGTAACACTGGTGGAATGCTGGATAACATCTTGGCTTCAAAGCTTTATCGACCGGGAAGGTAACATGCCTTTTTAAAAATTCCTTTGTTGTTGTTCTTTTTTCGGTGCTAGGGTTTAACTCTTTTTGTTTGTTTCACTATTTTACTCCTCAGTGTGGCGTACGTGTCTCGGTCTGGTGGAATGTCTAACGAACTCAACAACATCATCTCCCGGACAGCAGATGGGGTGTACGAGGGCGTGGCCATTGGAGGGGACAGGTTAGTATCAAGAGAGGACAAGGTACCTCTCACCCACTGTTGGTTTGAAAACGCCGTTTCTCTTATGTTTCTATTTCGCGTATCTTACACCAACCGCCCTTTCACATCATCTAGTTCATTAGTCAAAGTCAGTTGGGATGATTGCGTTTTGAAGCACAGTGAGGTATTTCGCTAAATTTTCCCTTCACATTAAAATATAGGGAAGACACACATAATTACGCTCCTATTTCCAGCTCTCTTGCAATTATTGAGTAGCTCTGAAGAGCCAAGCTCTAACCCTCTTCTCCCGCCACTGCTCTCTGTTTATTGGACCCCGTCGTTAAAACCGTTCCCTCTTTTAATTATCTCATGAGAGTAATCTTGAGCGGTTTGTAAGAACCAATGCATTTTATCTTGGTGTTAATGTGAGGATTATAGGCACTTTCGCATTTATTTGCCAGGTATCCGGGAACCACATTCATAGATCACGTGATGAGATACCACGAGAACCCGGATGTCAAAATGATTGTTGTTCTTGGAGAGGTGGGTTGATTGGTAGTTTGACGTGAATTTGGCAGAAATTTATTTCATCGTAATTCGTCGCGTCCATTTCATTTTTGTATCAAATCTTGAGCCATGCATTTGAAGAATTATTCACACTGCCATTTTGTGAACCAAAGTGGTTAATTGTGATTAGTATATACCACACAAGTGAATAGTGCAGTTCGCGCTTTCTGATAAGTTTACTCGGAGGTGATTAGCAAAGTACTATTTTACCTCCAAGCAACCGAAGAGAAACAAAGCGGCCTCCCGTTTCGGTTTCCAAAGAGGAAATTATTTGAATAAACCCTAGTTATTTAGCTTGTGTGGTATATACTAAGTGTCGGTGAATAATTATTAACTAGTCCTTAGAAAACTCTTCATGTGGAGTTATTTGTATGTTTATACTGAAAATATGTTTTCAAATCTTCCGTTGTTGAAACGTTTTTTTAAATTTATTGCTTTTCTATTTCTTGCCGGTGAAATTGTGCGTGCGAGAGGCGAATGGCAGTAAACGTTGACCAGGGCAGGGTTGTTCGAAGCAGGGTTAAGGTAACCCAGGGTTAGTGCAAAATCTAAATGCAGATACGAAAGCTTAAAAAGTACATTCAGTATAATTCTTTCTCAATACAATTTGATGATTGTATGCTCTGAAAAAAAATAGAGAAAGTTATCAGAGAAAAAGCTTTTTAACAAGAGGAAAAGAAACCCGGAAAGAGGAAAAGAAACCTTGGAAACCTAGCGCTAATTGGCCTTCGAACAACCGGCCCCAGGAATATTCTTCGTGTATTGTATTCTTGTTATCAAAAACTTTCACTGTTGGTACTTATTGAAAGGTTGGCGGCATTGAAGAGTACAAAATTTGTGACGCCATCAAAAGTGGAAAGGTTACCAAGCCTGTCGTAGTGTGGTGTATTGGCACATGCGCAGCAATGTTCACATCAGAGGTGAGAAAACATTCTGAATCTTAGTCAATTAGAATCTACGTTAAGTACGTCCCTGTAGTTTGTAACAGAGGTTCTGTTACGGATCTATTTTTCTGTCATTTTTAACGTGTTTCTCAAACGGTCTTGTTATCGTAGGTGCAGTTTGGTCATGCTGGAGCCAGTGCACATGCGGAAGCTGAGACAGCCATTGCCAAAAATAAGGTCAGTGTTAAATTCTTCTTTGTTGAAGTTTGAATTACGCCTCTTCTGCAGATGTGCCAATGCAAATTTTGACGATTTAACTCACCTGCGTGACATTTTCTTGTTTACCTATTGACCTATTAGAGCCTTACTTCATTTTAAGGCTTTTGAATATTGCGGATGATTGGCAGTGATGCTTTTAAACACTTTGGCACTTGTATAAACAGTATTTATTTGGCTATTAACTGGCAGGCTCTGAAGGAGGTCGGGGCCTTTGTACCAGACAGCTTTGATTCTCTCTTTGATATGATCAAGTAAGTGTTACTTTGTTTATTAATTCATTCATTTATCAATTTATTTATTCATTCGTTTACTCGTTTATTCGTTTATTCATTTATGCGTTTATCCATTTATTCATTTATTTACGGCTTTATTTATTGGGAGCAAAATTATCAGTCTTTCCTGACCTTATCTCTATCAAGCGAGGGAGGCGTAAGCCTGAATTCAATAGTGGGCACTTCCAAGGAATTCCAGGAGCAAAGGAGAGCTGTTTGTTATCATGCAGTGTATTATTTACTGATTTTGACTGTGTTCTTTGCACTTCCAGAGAAGTATATGACGTGTTAGTTAAGGATGGGACAGTTGTTCCCAAACCAGAGAAACGGCCACCTACCGTTCCCATGGACTATTCATGGGCACAGGTTAGAGATCATGACTTAATCACATGTTAATCACGTGATTTGACTTAACTCCTGTGCACGTTAGTAGTTACTATTTAAATAACTTTACCAATGTAACTTTTGATATGCATTTTTATCAAATGAATAAATACATTATTATTATTATTAGTAGTAGTAGTAGTAGTAGTAGTAGTAGTAGTAGTAGTAGTAGTAGTAATAGTAGTAGTAGTAGTAGTAGTAGTAGTAGTAGTAGTGTTGTTGTTGTTGTTGTTGTTGTTGTTGTTGTTGTACATATTACTCCTCTTTAGCCATAATTGAGCTTAAGATGTTGTGGTTCAATAAGTGAGTTAATCCTAATATACCTTCCGTTTTTCTAACAGGAACTTGGTTTGATCCGGAAGCCATCCTCCTTCATGTCTAGTATTTGTGACGAGAGAGGTGCGGAGCTACTCTACGCTGGCATGCCAATCACAGAGGTCTTCAAGGTACTTATCTGTTAGATTGACAACTGTGATTGATTGATTTTTAGATGGCCTAAGGAAAATCAGGCGACCGGTGTTGGTTGGCGCTTTTGTCATTCTTTTACTAGTTCGACTTCACTTATATTTTATATATAATTTTCATTTTCGTCGATTAGATATTACCCAGAATTGACCAATATCTGATACCCTGTCCTTCTTGAAAACCTATTTCTTATAATTCGATTTTCTGACTTGATTCTATTTACAGGAAGGTCTTGGTGTTGGGGGAGTCCTGGCACTGTTATGGTTCCAAAGAAGGTAAGTGTTTGTCACGTGCGCATCACGTTTCAGCTTCATTCCTAAACGTGATATTTCCAAACATGGAGACAATTGGTTATTGAACGACTTGTGATCCTTTATAACTTGTTCCCAGGTTGCCTCCATACGCGTGTGCGTTTATTGAGATGTGTCTCATGATAACTGCTGATCATGGACCAGGTGAGAATTCCCAGAAGCACGGGCGCGCCATTAAGACAAAGTGACACCTCTATTAAAACAAGCAACGCTGGTCCTGAAGAAAAAGCCAATAGTGAAATTGTACTAATTGTAATCTGGCTGTTAATAACAAATCAAGTAATTTGTGCAAACTTCTTTTACCGGTTTTTCCTGTTACTACGAGCTATTAATTCCTTCATTCGCAGAAGTGATGAACACACAACTTCTTCTTTACAACATTAAGACATTGCCGAACAAATACAACATGAGAATTGAGAAATCAATCAACGCAAGTATAATAAAGACTAGATTATTCAAACTGACATATAAGGAATTGTATGGCACCAACTAAGGAGAATGTCTTTTCAGATCTTTGGAGTGAAAGGGTTAACAGGGTAGAAGGAAGAGAGGAAGAGCTTGTTTCACGCAATCATCGAACCCATGGCAGGCTGTCACGCAACTCTCGGTTCTGTTTGATCACACAATGCTTTCTCTTTGTTTTCAGCTGTCTCCGGAGCACACAACACGATCGTGACAGCGAGAGCTGGTAAAGATTTGATCTCCTCACTGGTGTCTGGACTGCTAACAATTGTAAGTGTGATTTTCATAAAAAGTACTTCACGATTGATATTTTAAGAAGAAAGAAATTCAATACAATTTTGATTAAAAAACACACATGTCAGTAATTTTGGAACTCTCTCCCTTCTTTAGCAAATTTGCACCCCTTTGTTGCACCAGCCAACCATGCCTCACTTTTTCCTTTAAAGGCCACTTAATTATACATACATAAAAGGCGATACCTCAGAACGACATCTGTAATAAACTTAAATTTCCAAAACCATTCTTAGCAATTTCATGGTATTCGTTACCCTTTTTCTGCAGTTGTTTACCATTATGGACCCGTGGAACCGACTAGAACAATTTATTTATTTATTATTATTTCGCAACACAGAATAAATTACTGTTAAATTTAAAATAAGCGTACAACTTGGAAAGAGTGACTGTGGCGGGGAAATCTCCGTGAAGCAGAGCTTGTGAGGAATAGAGATTTCCCCCCACGGGCAATTTAAATACCAGGCAGCATTTAGAAATAAAGAAAAAAGTCATGTATTTTAATTATATGAGTGTGTTTAAGAAAAAATATATATAGATATGCGGTGTCAAGGTAATTAGATTGTATTCAGTCTGACCCTTAAAAGTGGTTTGATCACACTTTGAAATATATTATAAGTTAGGGCGTCTTTGATGTAGTTATGCTGAGCACTTAGACTCAAATTCAGATTGCGTTCCGCGTCAGATCGTAAGAACATTATTATCCTGAACCCCTACTTATAAGGGACCATGGCCCATGCCCTTTAAACAGAAGTTTACTAGTGATTCTTGTTACACGTGTGTGTTGCCAGGGAGACCGATTTGGCGGAGCACTGGACGCAGCCGCTCGACTCTTTTCACAAGGCGTAGATGATTGCCAGTCCCCTATGGAGTTTGTGAACACCATGAGAAAGAAGGGACAATTAATCATGGGTATTGGCCATCGAGTTAAGTCGGTGAGTACACAATTGACGCTTAATGACTGGTCCCAAGGGAAATTTTGTTTCCCGAGAATCTCATTGTTTCCCGAGACGAAGTCGAGGGAAACATTGTAATTCTCGGGAAACAAAATTAACTGTTCCTCAAGGGATCAGTCTTTAAGGGATTTAGCGGTTTTCGGAAACTGTGTAGTTGTGTTACTCGATGTAATGTGATTAATAGGGTGTGTCAGCAATGTGAGACGTTTTTTGTGAGAGGGTTTTGAGAGAGGCATCACAAGCTAGGGATGGAACGTTGTATTCTTCATACTGTCTGTATTTACGACTCCAATAAAACAAATTATCGGGACTGTGTTGGGAGTTATCGACTGCATATGAAATAATGCAGTAGCCAATATGTCAAAGGAAACGCGAGTGAGTGAGTGAAGGAGCCAATCAATGCTTGCCTGGTTTTTAGCCAATTACAATGCACAATACAATTCGCTCACCGCGAAGAATTGTGGTGTAAATCGGCCTGGGATCAACAAATTTACAAGGGCCGGCCTATATTTGGATGACATTCCTAAAGGAAAGAGACTAAGTTCATATTTTGTAACTTTTATATCGATTTATTTTTCAACTCAGAAGAGAATATGTAAAAGTAATGAAATCGAGGAAAGGCGATAGACATGGCAAAAAGGGGCGAATAAACTTAATAAATGCAGTAGCCACATACATGCAATGCTTGCCTTTTTTTTATTTATTTGTTTATTTATTTATTTTATTTTTTGCAGCTTAACAATCCCGACCAACGAGTGATGATTCTAAAAGACTTCGTGAAGAAGAGTTTTCCAGCAACAACTGTTTTGGATTACGCAATCGAGGTTGAGAAGATAACCACTTCAAAGGTGATATTATTTGCTTAATTAACCCTTTCACTGCCAGAAGTGATCATCATAAAACTTCTCCTTTCCATAACACTACACTGTAAGGAAAACTGACCATGAGAATTGAACAAAACTATCTCAAACTCAAAGATAATGAATTGACCTAATATCAAATTCTCAAATTTTATTTCTAACAAAATGTTTGGTACTCACTTAGGAGAATTGCTACTCAGATCTTGGGAGTGAAAGGGTTAAATTAAAGGGACTCTGTCGCGAGCCTTGGTATTTATGACATTTCAGTTAATGCTTTTCCAGAAATTTGACTTTTTACGATGACAAAAACTGACCCAAACGAAGATAGCAATGAAATTCGTAAAAGAGATAGCAACCCATCGTTGGTTTCAGTTATTACTTCTAGCAGTTTATACACTTGGGATTTAGCATGTGGGATTTGCGTACGTATTGTATTTTTGTATACAGGGCCTCTGTTGGTAACAGCGTTTCTATGAATGCTGAATGAGTTACCCTAGTAATTGATATAAAGGTGTCTACCTACCTACCTACCTGTCTGTCTATCTCTCTGTCTGTCTGTTTATTTATAACCCTTTCACAGTAAAGATCTGAAAACTGATTCTCGTTTTCGAGTCCCATACACATCCTTGTTGGATATGTATATTTATGTGCAGAGTTGTATCACGAACCTCTCCACAGAAACCAAATCTCATTCTCAATGTGGATGGCTGCATTGGTGCTGCGTTTGTCGATCTACTGCGCAACTGTGGCGCTTTCACAAGGTACGCTGTAAAAATGGACTTAGTATACAAAAAAATGTTTTGTATGAATAAAAAGAATTTGTCATACTCGCTTGGCGATACGAAATTGCTCCTCTCTTTTTACTGTCTTTGTCTTTTTTCCTTCAGAGAGGAGGCTGATGAATTTGTCCAGATTGGAGCCCTTAACGGTTTGTTTGTTTTAGGAAGATCGATCGGTTTTATTGGTAAGTGACGCGTTGAACAGTATTGTACTGTGGTACTGTTTGTTTTAATATACAGTGTGGCTCTAACATTTTCATCTGTGGGTCAAACCATGAAGTGTAACCATTCTAAGCTACTGAACAGTACTGTACTGTGGCACTGTTTGTTTCACTATACTGGCAGTATGGTTCTAACTTTTCATGCTGCACTGTCGTACTGTTTGTTCTATGAAAGTTCACTGCTGGAATTACTCGGTAATATTGCACTTTTTTTCCGTTTCTTTCAGGTCACTATCTGGATCAGAAGCGTTTAAAAATGGGTCTTTACCGCCATCCATGGGACGATATCACATACATCATGCCCGATCATCTGAACGATTTGCGCCCAGCAAGCTTCGAATAGACAACCGTGACTTTCGCGCGACACCGTGAAAGCTACAGATGGCGTTAATCCAAGTACTGACCACTCCAGAGGATTTGATGTCATGTTTAATGTCAAAACGTTAAAAAGGACAGTCGCAGCAAAGATTCGGGAAAAGCATTTGGGAATCTTTAAAGGTTGTAATACTGCCTCATGAGGAATTGTCAGTTTGTGAGAAAACCACTGATGCAACTTTGTCCGCCATTTGTGTCTCGCTCATAGGAAACATAAGTATCAGAAACCCCATAGATTCACTGTTGTGGTATAAAAAATATATATTGTAATTTAAGCGCCATGTTCACTGTTTCCTAACTGGCTTTAATTCTAATGCACAATGATAAATTGTGATTAAAAATAATAAAGAGGGAACTGACAAGACAAAAAATTAGATTTGGTCAGTGTTTTAATTTGTTGGTGTTCTGCTGTGAAAAAAGCCTTTTTGTTTTATTATACATTGTGGTTCTAACTGTTTCAAGTCTGTGGATCAAACCGCTGTACTGTGGTATTGTTGGTTTTACTCTAAAGTGTGGTTCTAGCATTTTCATCTGTGGATCAAACCATACAGTGTGACCATTCTTTGGAAAGCTATTCAATGTTACTGTTTTTTTTTACCGTCAGTATACAGTGTGGTTCTAACATTTTGTGTGTGGATGAAACCGAACTTGTATCTCTATTGCTGACATTGCTTATCATTTTATGCTGTTCCTGATCGATCGAGTCTCTTGGTTCAAACTTTGTTTCCACCGGATGTTTGTCTCTACTGGCACGGGCCGCTCAGACGTGTATTGTACAAAATCAACAAGCATTATATCCAGGAGCCGATTATTCTTTAAGAACGGAAAAGGTGATGGGGTAACTTCCGCGCAATTATACTTTTTTTCAGCATTCCTTGCTTTACTCTCATTGTAGAGTCATTTTCGAGTACTAAATTTTTGGATTGTTTTTGTTTTGTAATCCTTGCCGTTTCAGGTCGAATTATCAGCAGCAGACTGAGTGTTAAGTTTCGGCATTCTTAGACAACCACTCGTTCGCATAATAGTCTGGTTATGACTTATACAATCTCCACTTATGGCATTGTAATATTTAATCCTCTCGCTTTTTTCGTAATATTTAATCCTCTCGCTGTTAAACCAAATCTATTTAGTTCTGTGGCTAAAAAAGATCATTCAAAATTACTGTAATATTGTTTGAATTTTGCCTGTCCCAAGATCGTGGAAGAAACGCCAAGGATGGGAGACTGGGGAGAGACAACTTCTCTTCTCTTTACCATATATTAAATTTTTATTATTTATTTATTAGTAGTTTTTTTTTTTCTATCTTTTGGCCTTTGTCCATTATCTAGGATCTCAAAGCAGTCTTTTAAATGTATTTTAGAATTGAGCCTCTTCTAAAAAAATGTTCTACGATACCAGAAGCGAATCACCGTTCGCTCCTGACGATATTTTTCTATCTAGAAGTAAATGTACTGTTATATCCCGGGCGCTATTTTATGATGGCAGTATTCAGGTAACGGGAATTAAATTTTTTTCAAAGTTAGTAATTCAGTTGTAGGTTAGTTTACTCGTTGGGCTGGGGTAGATGGTACACTTTAACCTTATAATGGGACTTCGTGCCGTGAAGTTCTTGGGATTTTCCGGAAACGGGCCTTAGGCCCTGGAATAGAAAACAGCGGCATGCTAGGGTGTGAAGGAAGGGTTAAAGAGCTTAATTTACACCCATTACCGAGTTTGTCTGCCCCGATTCTAACGATCATTCAGCGCACGTTGTTCATGCGAGGCCCTTAAACCGCCATGAAAGGTCACTCCGTTGCCCCCGCTATGCATTTCTAACAAATTATGACATGCAGTCACGTTCTTGTTCAAACTTCTCCCTCCTAAAGCTTTTCTAAAAATAACAAAATCAAAGCAATGTTGCTCATTGTGAAGCTCCCCTAACCATCTATATTCAAATTGAACAAAAAAAGACTTTTCTTGTTTTCCCTCGTGTAAATGATTCCAACCCGGAAGTGGGGACAATTAACTTCTGTGTCGTCAGACTGAAAGTCGGTAAATATTCTTGACATAAACAAAAGGATCCGCGGAAACTTGTTTTGGAATTCTTTCTTAGAAGAAGTTCAAATTGGAAATCCTATTACCCAGACCGTATCGTTTCCGAAGTCAACCTGGCTTAGCATTCTAACAATTGAAACCCCTACCCCAGCCCATTTGCGCTTTTCTGTGATTTCCAAGTCCCGCTTCACCAGTGGAAGAACTACAATCAAATGCAGTTCACATGTTATCAGTTATCCCTCCAGGGTCCCCAGGTTATGCTAGTCCCCTCTAAATACAACCGTCTTAGCACAATGGCATAGCAAAGACATCGTTGTTGACACGTGCTCGCTGATCAAATTTCAACGCATTGCCCGCGGCCACTTCAACACGGAAACAGACTGAGATGGCGGTGGAAGCGTCCTCACTCAATTCAGCGGAGATCTGATTAAACAAGCAGAAGAGGGGAAGGATTTTCCATCTCCGGATTCTGGTCCAAGTTTGGGCTTCGGGGAGCAAAGCATTCGTGAGTTTTTACTTTTTTTGTTTATACTTGACCCGTGGTGTGGAACGTTCGTGTCTCTTTAGTGAAGGGAGGAAAGATGGCCTGTTGCTCCTTTTGTTTCCCGTAGCCAAATTCCTTTTTCCAACCGCCATACAAAAACTCATTTCTAATGGGAGATAAGCTTTTGGGGAAATGAACTTCTGTTTCTCCTGCTGTGGAATGAACTTGGGAAAAGAACTGGTCTTACAAAACGGAAACGCGTCGTGCTGTTTTCAGCCATATTTCCGGTTGCGACCAAGGTGCGCGCGCATGAAAGCGAACGTGATCGGTCGGCTTTTGACAACATTTCTGAACAGCCTTCAGTACTCAGTCTGTTTCTGTGTAAGCGGGATGATTCAGCCGATGAATAATTTGTTTATTTTCCCATTAGGCTTGAAATGCCTTCAAACGAAGTGAAACTTTTGAGGTATCGGTCGCAGAGCGATTTACAAACATTGGAGAATTTGAGACGATCAACTGGTGAAGGAGGTCTGTCGGAAATCAACCCCTATTCCAATCCTGGCCTATCGATGCTTTCTTTAAGCAAGACAAGGGTATCTGTTGGTGACAACGTCACAATTTATTGGGATATACGAGAAAACATCTTATGCGGAGCAAATGACTGGATAGGGCTGTTCGAATTGGGTAAGTTGCGAACTTCGAAACCTCTTTCAATTTTCCAGCTGCTTGCCCCTGTTGCCCATAATCTTAATGTACGTACTTGTCCAGTTGCGATCTCTGTTTTTTCCCTTCTTTCAGTTTCAGTGAATCCTGAATCGGCTTATTTTTCCTCCCAAGTTACGTTACTGCTCTTAAACGCTTGAGCTAATATTTTGCACACACAACTGAGACTAAAGTGAACTATAGCTATTAACCCGTGGGAAACTTTGAAGTTGTCTTGTTTGAAACCCTGCGCCGATAAGTATCAAAAGTACAAGTCAGTTTTCTTCGTTAATTAAGATTAGCGTCGGAAGGAATTTTCGTTAACTCTATAGCAGTGTTACCGGGAGTGTGAATATCATTCGGGTAGCTCGTTATTCTGTGTCGAAGTACGCGCTTGCGGCTTTGGTTTGTTTATGTTATGTTATAAGTGCAGAAGAGCATTGAGAAACTGGAGAATTTGTTTGGAAAATTGTTATTGCCGCAGAAATAAAATCAGTTTACTTTGCAAAGTGTGCCATCGCTAATTCAACTGGTTCTCTCCTGAAGCTGATACGTTATGTCCTGTTGGTATGTTGTTGGTACTAACTCTTCAGGAGTTCGCTTACATTCAGAAACTATTAATTGATTGTCCTCAGAATTTATATCCTACTTCCTTCCTTCCTCTGCCAGTTTTATTATTCATTTTTACACTCAAGGATATATTTATCGTTTATAAATGTGAAATCAGTGTGTCTTTTCAGCGAGTCGTAATCGGGCTTCAACTGATATTGGTTTGTTTTGGTCTACAGCACTTAGCCAATGAAGTTCTTTGCTCCAGGGCGCCTCACGAGTCTTTCTCTTTCACTCAGGCTTAAACATAGCAAAATAAGACGTTATATAACTTCAATTGATTGCTTCTTCATGGCCGTAACAAGGTCAAATTTCCCCCTAAAGCTCTTTGCTTCTTGTCTGTTTGACACCATTTATAGTTTCGCTTAGGAAGGCAGATTGTTGGCTTTCGCGACGTTTGATTGACGTGTAAACCCATTTCAGTCATGGAATTGCGGTGTACATTGTAACACTGGGGGAAGTTAAAGCGAATTTTTCTTTTTAAACTTGTATGTAACTCTGCTAAAATCAACTTTCTGAACTCAAAAATGGAAATCATGATTATGTCACATCATAGAAAACTTTTTCGTTACGTGTAAACATTACTGTGTTTCCACAGTGCCCACTTAAAAGTTTCTTTGAAAATTATTTGCAGCTTCCATGACTCAGCGCTCTGTCACCGATGATCATTTTAGTATTCACTTCTGTTAAAAGGAGGCAAAATTCCTTTTCAAAGCTCTTACCTGCTACTGTTTCTTAGATTTTTGAACTGTCATTTTATGCAATAGTGATAAAATTAAGGCAAAGTGTGAATTTGTAAAGCACGAAGTGTTTAAAGGCTTATTGTGGTGAATCTTTGTGTCCAAAACTCACTGCTGTGCTAAAATCTTTGGTTTTGAAACAAAAGGGAAGTCTTATGTAAGGCAACAAATGCCCTGTTGAACATGTGCTTCAACAATGTGATTTATGCAAATTATTATCATTCTTTTATACACAGTGCACTGGTAAATAAATTGAAGATTGTATTAAATCTTTGTTTCTTTCAATATTTAATTATTTATCTAATGGCTCACTCTTTCTACAACAACTGTAATTTTCAAACCTGTTGAGGGTATTTTCTCTTAGCTCTCCTAACAGCTGAGAATCTCAGCATGACCACATGTGATAAATATTTAAGCAAATGCAAATTAAATACATTAATTTTACAAATATTGGTGATTCTATTACGAGAATCAATAATAATTTTACTAATTGAAGGTTTGAGTTATTATTTAGTAATGTACAAAAGCGAATAGTAATTGTTATGTATCTGCATTCTGTACCTCACTGTATAGCAAAATTTAATTTGCTTTTCTTTTAAATTCAGAAAGAGAAGGTCTTAAATTGCTGTCTTTTGTTGCAACCCCAGTCATGCATAATTTACATTAAGGAAATAGTATTTTTAAAAAAGCATCACTGGTAACTTTGTTTTTCTAAATCAGGCAGTCTGAATTTAGTTTTACTCAGTTCTTGCCAAGATACCAGAAGGTGTATTCTTACAACACTTTTACATGAAATATTTTACAATAAACTGGTGAAGAATGCCATTAATAGTATTCTGTAATTATGTGTGATGGCAGAAACCTGCTTCCAGCAAGGCAGACAGCTTGTTCCCCTCTTTTTGCATACTTTTGTCAACTTTTTCATCTTATTCAGGTGTAATGTCAAAACATGTTACTGGTTTGGTGATTATTATTTTTACCAATACCCAAGACCATTCAGATTGATTTCAGTAAAAGTCAGATTCAAGAAGGCAACAACATTGTTTTCTTTCCTTTTTTTCCATTTTGACAAGACATCGAAACTGTTCAAATAAACTTGTGTTATCTGTAATTACTCAATCTGTTAATTGTATTTCTTCCTGTAAAATGGGAAAGTGCAGCAATAGTTTATTCAAATGTTTCTTTATAGCATTTATTTTGTTTGCAGTGTTGCATGTAAATGAAATTGTTAGTGACATCAAAGTGACTTGTTTTTTATACTTAAGGTGTTTCTCTTTATGCTGATGCTTTAATAGTATTTTTAATTGGGCATATTAACATACACCCATTTCTTTGTTCTCATCTCAGTACAAATGTTTAGGGTAAACTTGCCTTGTTCTCATTATTACTTACTAACTAGTCAGCAA
Organism: Ricordea florida; assembly: GCA_949710005.1. NCBI lineage: Eukaryota > Metazoa > Cnidaria > Anthozoa > Corallimorpharia > Ricordeidae > Ricordea > Ricordea florida. Next base: position 1,080,536 of record OX453279.1, on the reverse strand, counting down.
GGAGAAAATACTGTCCTGTCTACATGTACTGGGAAATTAGTTTCTCATCCAAGTCAAAAGCGTTTTGATGAATTCAATATCTTTCTGTTGGCTCAAGTATAAAGTGAATAGGTTGCTAAGTGGAACTCATAATAAAATTATTTATCGTACAAAATTGCATTGTTACCATGAATGTGCTTGTGTTTTGCAGATGGCCCAATGGCATTGTCCAATTATTTGGACTACAAACAGAGAGGTGTGACAATAGCAAAGAGAGGAGCTATCAAATGGTCCATTAAAAGAGATGTCACTCTTGGAGAAGGTCTGATTAATTTACCTTGATCAGGTTCTTTTAGTAACTAATGTTAGGTTCTCTATTACGATTTGTAGCGTAACTTATTTAATATTAGCTTACTCTTTTCCCTATTTTTTTGCAGTAGAAAAGAAGTGCATATTTAAGTATATTCATGCTCCCACTGGGTGTGTGAGAGCCGTTAGCCCTACACTCTATGTTTACAATCCTTATGCTGAGGTAAGTAGCAATTATTTAATTTGCA